>PYXC01001894.1:162500-180000 GCA_015244755.2 Tenualosa ilisha | reverse complement strand
GGTCTACCAGCAGCCGGCGGAGGAGCAGCCCTGCCTGCAGCACCAGGAGAGCCACAGCTACATGGACGTCAACCTGCACCACCACCACCAACACCACCAGCACCAGCAGCAGCAGCAGCAGCAGCAGCAGCAGCAGCAGCAGCAGCAGTACCAGCAGTACCTGCAGGAACAGCAGTATTACCAACAGCAGCAGTACTATCAGCAGCAGCAGCAGCAGAATCAGCACCAGTATGATCTGCAGAGCCAGCAGTATGAGCACCAGCAGCATCAGAGCTACCAGCAGCAGTATGAGGAGGCCCAGCACCTGCAGCAGCACCAGTACACACACCGCATGAACGGCAGCGTCCAGAGTGGGGAAGGGCCGTCGTCCGTGACCAATCACACCGCCCGGCCCTTCGTGGCGAGCCAGGAGCATGCTGGGTACTCGTCAGCGGGGCAGGGGGAGCAGATCGCCTCACGGGACGAGCGCATCTCAGTGCCCGCCATCAAGACGGGCATCCTGCAGGACACGAGGCGCCGCAACGCCCCCATGTTCACCTTTAAGGAGAAGCCCAAGGTGGCTCCCAACCCTGAGCTGCTCAACCTGCTCAACCGGGGCGACCGCAAGCTGGCCTTCGACTCGGGCCCCGAGGAAGACTACCTCAGCCTGGGCGCCGAGGCCTGCAACTTCCTGCAGACGACACGAGTCAAGCAGAAGGTCCCGCCGCCCGTGGCCCCAAAACCACACATCGACCCAAACTCCCCCCCCTGGTCCCCGCAGCCCGGACTGGACCTGCCCCAGCAGGGGCTCCTGCCTCACGAGGCCCAGAACAACCTGCCCGAGCCCACCGAGACTGCTCCTGCCCCGGGCGTGGAATCGATGTCCGCCCAGCCTGGGCCTGATGGCATGATGCCCCCCGCCCAGCCCCCCTCCCCCGAGGACCAGCAGCAGGCAGCCGCCCCGGTGGAGTGGGCTCAGCCTGAAGCGCAGCAGTCTGAACCCTGGGGGGAGAGCCAGGCCCCGGCCACCGCCACCAGCGCGGCTCAGGCACCTCCAGAGACGCCGGCAGATGCCTGGACCTCTGCTCAGGCACCTCAGCAGCCGCCCGTCAGCACATGGGGTCCTGCCGAGGCCCCGGCTCAGGCCCAGGTCCAGTCTCAGGCACCCTGGGCGGCGCAAGCGCAGCCTCAGGCCCCAGAGGTGACCTCCCAGATGCCTGCTCACACTCAGGGCCAGCCCCCGTGGGTGAGCCAGTCTCAGGCCCCCCCGGCTCAGACGCAGGCAGCCATGCAGACGCCCGCGCAAGCACAGCCCGTGTGGGTGACACAGGCGCCCCACCAACCTGCTCCTGCCCCCACCAGCTGGGCTCAGGCCCCCTCCCAGACCCCCTGGACCCAGGCCCACTCACCCTCCCAGCAGACTCACTGGGCCCCGGCTCAGAACCAAGCCCAGGCCCAGCCGCAGCCACCCTGGGCCCAACACTCTGCAGCCCCGCAGGGGGGCGGCCCTCCACAGCCACCTTGGGTCACACCTACACCTGCACAGGTACAGCCACAGGTGGAGTTCTCATTGTCAGCTACACCTGCACAGGTACAGCCACATAATCACCATTAACTAGCAGTTGAGTACCATGCAAATTGAGTCATTACCAGTCACTTATTAATACCTTATTCTGCATGAGCTTATTCTACCCATAGTAAACCACTAACTAGCCTTTCTCCAATAGAAATCCTAATTACTGCTTATTCATAGTAAGTAAGCTAGTTGTTGTGTATGAATTATGATCTCAATATGCTTTGCTCAGTAAGGGGCTTATAAGGTGGTAGTACAACAGGAACAGTTCTTCTCAGGAACAGTTCTTCTCAGGAACAGTTCTTCTCAATCAAAAAGACATAATTAGGACTTATGAATAGACCATCTTTGCTAAATATTATTGAAGGAGAATAACCAGAGCATATTGAGATCATAATTCATATACAACAGTTAGCTTACTTACTATGAATAAGCAGCAATTAGGAGTTTATTTTGGAGAAATTCTTTGTTAATGGTCATGCAGAATAAGGTATTAATAAGTGACTGGTAATGACTAAGACATGGCTAGTATGTTATTCATTTGCATGGTAATATGCTGCTGGTTAATGGGGAATACGTGTACCCTCATCTAAAGTGTTACTGACGTATGCAATATATATTGCAATCCATTTATAGAACTTTAAAACTATTTCTCATGTGCATTATTGATCAGGAGACTTAGAGACACAAGTTGTATTTTTCTCCCAAAATATTGAGCTAACTTTTATCTGATTTGATTTCAGAATGTTTTGGGAATCAGAATTTGTCGAATCATAATAATCAAATAACATTAAGCACTTCGCAAAAGTCTGGACAAAATACAGAATTAGCCTAATTTAACTAAAGGAAATTGTAAACAATTGCAAAACAGTGGAGAATAACAAGCAAAGAAAGATGTCCCAAAACTCACATAAGAATCACATAAGAATCACATAAGAATCACATTAATCGACCCAAATGAAATCATCTGCAAGATCATGGAAGATAACAGACAGGATAGATAGTACATTTACATTTACATTTACATTTAGGCATTTAGCAGACGCTTTTATCCAAAGCGACTTACAAAAGAGGATAACATTCAAGCTACAACACAATGAACTAACAAGGAGTGCATATTGCTAACATAGAATCTGCGCTGTTTTAAGTTGAAAGTGCAATAGTGTAACACAGTGTAGAGAATTAAATTATTAAGTGCATTCTCAAAGTTTACACCAGGAGATATTCTTGGAAGAGCTTAGTCTTCACGAGTTTCTTGAAGGTGGAGAGGGTATCAGTTGATCTGGTAGCACTTGGGAGGTCATTCCACCAGCGCGGAACCAGATATGAGAAGAGTCTGGACCGACCTGCACAAGGTGTTGGCCGTGCTAGAAAACGTTCCTTAGAGGAGCGTAGTGGTCGTCGGGTGACATAGGGCTTCAGAAGAGAATTCAAGTAGATGGGAGCAGAGCCATCATTCACCCTGTAGGCCAACATAAGTGCCTTGAATTTAATGCGAGCAGCCAAGGGCAGCCAGTGAAGTTCAATGAACAGAGGTGTGACATGTGCCCTTTTTGGCTGGTTAAAGACCAGACGTGCAGCTGCATTCTGGATCATCTGTAGCGGTCTCACTGCACAGGCTGGTAGGCCTGATAGGAGGACATTGCAGTAGTCAAGACGAGAGATAACCAGGGTCTGAACCAGGAGCTGGGTTGCATGTTGGGTTAGGTACGGCCTGATCTTCCTTATGTTGAATAGGGAAAAACGGCACGACCGAGCCACAGAGGCAACGTGATCTGCAAAGGTCAGTTGGTCATCGATCATGACACCTAGGTTTCTTGCCACTTTGGTGGGAGAAACAGACAGGGAGTCGATCTTGATACCGATGTCGTGGTGTATGGCTTGTTTGGCTGGGAGGACCAGCAGTTCAGTTTTGGAGAGATTTAGTTGGAGGTGATGTCCTTTCATCCATGCAGATATATCGGAGAGACAGTCCGAGATCCGTGATGACACCGTGGAGTCGTCCGGCGGAAAGGACAGATAGAGCTGGGTATCATCCGCATAGCAGTGGTAAGAGAAGCCATGGGAGTGGATGATTGAGCCCAGCGAGGTGATGTACAGTGCGAAGAGAAGGGGCCCCAGCACAGATCCTTGGGGTACTCCTGTGGTGAGTTGGTGAAGTGCCGATGTCTGTCCTAGCCACGATACGTTGAACGACCGTCCAGTAAGATAGGACTTGAACCAGGAGTGCACTGTGCCATCAATCCCAATGTTGGTCAGCTTGTCCAGTAGGATGCTGTGGTTGACCGTGTCAAATGCTGCTGATAGGTCCAGCAGGATGAGCACTGAGGACTGACCTGCCGCTCTGGCCTCTTTTAGTGCTTCCGTCACAGACAGAAGCGCCGTTTCAGTGGAGTGGCCACTTCTGAAGCCGGATTGGTTGGAGTCGAGGAGGTTGTTCTGAGTGAGAAATCCTGTGACCTGTTTAAAGACAGCTCGTTCAATGGCTTTGGAAAGGAAGGGAAGAAGAGAGACAGGCCGGTAGTTCTCCACTTGAGTGGGAGCGAGGGATGGTTTTTTGAGCAATGGTGTTACCTGGGCTTGTTTGAAGGCAGTGGGAAATGTACCCTTAGTTAGTGACGCATTGACCACATGTGTGGTTGCTGTCACAATTGTGGGGGTTATGGCCTGAAGAAGGGTTGTTGGGATAGGATCCAGAAGACAAGAAGTAGGCCGGCTGTCTGTGAGAAGCTTAGACACCTCTGCCTCGGAGAGAGGAGTGAAAGAAGAAAAGGAAGCAGTTGGTGTAGAGAGGCTAGGAGAAGGAACCACTGTAGATTGGTTTGAGAACTGACTACTAATAGCTGCAACTTTGTTAGTGAAGAATGCAGCAAAAGTGTCAGCTGTGAGGTTAGTTGGAGGAGGTGGAGGAGGTGGGTTTAGTAAAGATTTAAAGGTGGAAAAGAGTTTCTTGGTGTCCGTGGCGTTGTTAATCTTGTCATGATAGAAAGCCTTTTTCGCAGCAGTGACACTGGATGAGAAGGAAGATAGTAGTACTTGGAATTGTGCTAGATCGGCCGAATTCTTAGTTTTGTGCCATTTCCTTTCAGCAGCTCTGAGGTTACTGCACATTGACCGAAGTGAGTCATTAAGCCACGCATGAGACTGGGTGGGTCGTGCGGGTCTGGTAGACAGAGGGCACACACGATCCAAGCAGAATCTCAGCGTAGAACAGAGTGACTCTGTGGCGTCATCAACCTCAAAAGAAGAGAAACTTCTAGACGGTGGTAGAGCAGACGCCACCAAGGAGGAAAAGTGAGTAGGAGATAGATTCCGGAGATTGCGACGGACAGAGACAGAGGGAGTAGGAGCAGATGGTTGCTGACAGAGGGAAACCTTGAACTGAATAAAGTAATGGTCAGATAGATGTAGAGGAGTAACTGACTGTAAAGTACCGGCGCACTTCCTGGTGAAAATGAGATCGAGTTCCTTACCGGCTTTGTGAGTCGGAGGGCTGTGAACCCGCTGTAGCTCAAAGGAGTCCATCAGAGATAGGAATTCTGCAGAACCTGGATTGTCTAAGTGGATGTTCATATCATAGTAGATAACAGACAGGATAGATAGTAGATAACAGACAGGATAGGAGGATCACCTTTGTAATAATCACCTTTCACCTTTGTCACCAATTTGTCACCAATATTAATAATAATAGTAATAATAATATTATTATTATTAATTATTATTATAATAATAATTTATAGATATTGTTTATACCATTCATAGTGCTCACCCCTAGTGCAGCCACAGGTGGAGTTCTCATAATCTGCTTATTTATGCCCTCTGGTGTGTTAAATATATCTATGCAATATACATCTAACTAACTATATACGTACAATATATATTTCATATGACACACTAACTATATACGTACAATATATATTTCATATGACACACTAACTATATTTTTAGGTCTGATTCTCTTTTGTATGGTTTCAAAATAGCTGCATCTACCTGGCTGTAACAAGTCTTCCCAGTAGGGGGTTAAACGGTCTGGTCTTGTCTTGTCTCATCTTGCCTCCCAGGTCCAGGTGGCTCCCCCGTCTCCGGCAGTGGGTGGCTGGCCCCCCTCCCAAACCCAGGGCCCCGCCCAGGCCCAACCACCGTGGGCACAGACCCCTTCGATGCCCGCTCAGCCAGCGGGGGGTACTCAGTGGGCACCACAACAGCCCCAGAGCCCCATGCAGACGGCACAGCCCCCCTGGGCCCAGGCCAGCTCCCCCACAGCCCCCCAGACCCAGCACATGCACCAGGGCAGCCCAGCCATGGCCACCTGGCAACAGACGCCCCCAGCGCAGAACCAGGCACAGCCGCCCTGGGCCCAACAGCAGCAGCAGCAGCAGCAGAATCAACAAGCTCCAGGTGCTTCCTGGGCTCAAGATCAGGGTCAGGTACAACCCTCCTGGGCCCACGTCCACGCCCATGCCCACGCCCCCCCACCCCCACCCCCACCCCATTCACAAGCACAGCAGCCTCAGCACCAGCCCCCCACCACCCAGTGGGGCGCCCCTGCCCCCACCCACTCCTGGGCACCCCAACCCCCCCCCCAGCAGCAGCCCCAGGGTCCCCCGACCCCCCCCACCGACCCCCACGGCTCTCCCCAGACCAAACACTGGGGTCAGGCTCACGCCCAGCCCAGTCCCCCTGCCCCCCCACAGAGGATGAACTCTTTTCCGCTGGGCTCCAGGCTGCCCCCCGTCCCTCCCCAGCCTCCCCGTGAGGAGAGCCCCCCTCCCTGCTCTGGCATGGGCTCTGCCTTCGAGATGCCCGCCTTACGCGGCAAAGGGGCCGAGCTGTTTGCCAAGCGCCAGTCACGCATGGAGAAGTATGTGGTGGACTCCTCCACGGTCCAGGCCAATAAGCCGCCACCCCCTGCCCCACGCCCCTCCTCCCCCAGCCCCTCCCTCCCCACCGAGTGGAAATACTCGCCCAACGTGCGCGCCCCCCCCCCCAAAGCGTACAACCCGCTGCAGTCGCCCATGTACCCCCCTGGGGCCATCAAGCAGCCCCCATCCTCCAGCCCCGCGGCCAAAGCCAAGGGCGGCAAGGGCAAGGAGAAGGAGAAGCCGGCGGCCAAACCGCTGCACGTGCTGGACGTCATGAAGCACCAGCCGTACCAGCTAGACGCCTCTCTCTTCACGTACGGCCCCGCCGCTGAGGCCTTCGCTGCCAAGCAGAAGGCAGCCGAAGAAGCGGCCCAGGCACAGGCACAGGCACAGGCCCAGGCACAGGCACAGGCACAGGCACAGGCCCAGGCACAGGCACAGTACGAGCAAATGCCCCCCGGTTATGAGCAGATGCCCCCTGGTTACGGCTTCATGCCCCAGCAGCATTATGGGATGGCTGGCCCTTCCCCTGCCCCTGTCATGCATGACGGGCACTACCACCCAGCCAATGCCAACGCTTATCCACAGCCTCACATGATGCACCAGCCCACCTACCAGCAGCAGCCAGCCTATCAGCCGCAGTCGTACGGACAGCCGTACCCGTCCATGCCCCCCACAGCAGCAGCCTATCAGCAGCAGCCTCTGCCAGGCGCAGCCTACCCGCCTCAGCAGCAGCAGCAAGCTGCAGCCTATCAGCACCCGCACAGCACCCCCTACGCCCCTGGCCCAGCGCAGCCACCTCCCGCGCCCGCGCCCGCACCCGCACCTGCACCCGTGCCCATACCCGCCCCGGCGCCATCACCAGCGTACCTGCCACAGCCCAGCTCCTACACCGTGCCCAGCTTCGGCAGCAAGCCGGACTCAGCCTCTGGGGGCACCATCATGGCGGCACCGAAGCCCAAATTTGCTGCCAAAAAGAGTGCAGCTCAGGTGTGGAAGCCCGGCGCAGGGGAGAAGGAGTGAGGGCAGGGGAGGGGAGGGAGCAGGAGGCTGGTGTGCACTTCTTAGTGCACTAGTGTGTGATAGGGCTGATGGTATGCACTTCCTAGTGGGTACTTTCGAGTGTGCTTACTTACTATAAAAGAAGCTGTGATCTTACTAGGCCTCATTCACCAATATCTGAAGAGGAATTTGGAGAGATTTAAATCCTCTTTACTAATGTAAAACTGATGGAAATGCAACAAGCAATTATTTTTCACTAGCAGTGATCAATGATCAAAGGTCAAAATGCCCTTGAGTGTGTAGAATTTTTTACCGATACACACCAGATAAGAATACACTGGTGAATCTTTTTTTAAATGACATAAATGGGGTTTAAGATCAAAAAGTCTTCATCAGAACATTTGAATGAGGCTCCTTGTTATTTATTGGGGGGGGGGGGGGGGGGTATTGCAGAAAGTAGTGGTAGTGCGCACTCAGTGGTGTACTCACTGATCATGAGTGTCTAGTAGTATACTCGCTGATCATGGGGTCGGCTAGTTGAGCGATAGTAGGCACTCAGTAGTATGCTCACTGAGGGTTTGGTATGGAGACAAAGGCTAGTGGGCCGATAGTGTGCACTTAAGGCTGATGATGTCACTCAGGGGTTTAGATGACTCACTTCCTGCTCTGGTCCAGAGCTGTTTCAGAGTCTGTGGCTGTGTGAGTTACTGAAGATCATCCAGTCTGTGTGAGCGCACACTCCAGATGCCCTTCAGGACAATCAGAGTCAGCCCAAGAGATGGAAGAACAAGAAGGCTTCAGACAAAAAGATTGCCTCTGGCAACTGTATTTGTGAGCATTGTTTCATGTGTTGAGGATATCTGCTGTAATTTGTTACCCATTTGAGGATATGTTGTATACTGATGATTAGAGGTCCATGGAGTGTTAGACTTGTTCTTGGGCTAAGGCAAGTGGTTCTGGATTTGAGTTCATTATGGGGTGTGTGCTGTGATAAGACAGCAGGAGCAGAGAGGGTACGGGTGTACGAGAGGGACACACAGTGCTGAGACACCTTTAAGAGTTTTAAGAAAGTTTTATAGATAAAGTTTGTGAAGGACAAGTTCACATCACAGTAATATCAGGGACCTGATGGGGTTGTCAGATTCTCAGCTTGTTCTTCAAACTCACAAACTCTGACGAGCCCATTGGCTGTATTTATCCTGTTTATGGAGATGGTTTAAAGGTGAGAAGAGGGGTGAGTGTATGAGGCCCTGACCTATAAGGTCAGAGGGCATCAGTACTGGACTTTTAGCATTCAAGTCACACATAAATGGTCAGGTTTGTTTGGACAGTCACTGGCCATCTGTAGTTCTATGTAGATGACATGCTCATATTGTATGTATATGCTAGTATGGCGAGGGTTGTGTGTTAGTCCTGCAATTCCTGACCACACAACTGGGATCATGACGCGGGGAGACAATTGCAGTTTCACCAAATGAAGTTGAGCGTCATGTCGCATATGACTGGCAAATGAATCAGAGACATATTGCTGTGTGGAAAAACTGATTCTTGTCATTCTTCTGAGGGTCATGTGACAGTGAAAAGTGATGTACTGGGATGAATGGACTCCTGGTTTCTAGCCACTGGCCTTGGGGGACTCATTTTAGCTCAGCCCCTTTCACCACTTGTGCCTTGTCTGAAAAAAGAAAGTCTGGTTTAGTTGATAGTGTGTGTGAGGCATGAGTCGAGGAGAGTGTGTGTGGGTCTGTCTGATCTCAGTGTGTGTGATCACTAGTTTTAGACCTGCCCAAGTGAGCCTTCTTTCTTTGCCTCATTTTACTGCATTGTTTCTGTATTATGTCACTCTTTTGTTAAATGCTCTCAAGCCATCAACTTCAAGATGATGAAATACTGAAGCCCTTGTACCAGTAGCACCAGTAGTGTTTTTCCACCTCAATTTCCAGTTCTGTTCATTTCTTCACTTTCTCCTCCTCTCTTGTGCTTTCTATTTATTTAATCCTCCTGTGTGTTTCTCTTTGTTTTTGGGCACTTTTACTCTTTTCTTTTCCCTCTCCTGAGGTTCTCTGCACTGTCATTAAAATGATTTCTGTTCTTTAGTTTCTCTCCTCCAGTGTGTGTCTGTTCCTTTGCTCCACCATTGCCACATCTCGCTTCTTTTCCTCCCTTTCCAAATCTCTTTTTCTCACTCTGTCTGCTTCCATACAAAGGGCTATTTTGTCCATAGCATTTTCCTTAGCTAGCTAGGCTACAGCTAACTCTATATCCACTAAAGCATTTGGGGTTTTGTGAGGTAATTCTTCAGTTAGCATTTGCAGCCGTGTTAGTTTTAAGCCATAACAGAAAACCCTAGTCTAATTTATTGGTGATTGCGTTACCAGAGTCACACAAGCGAAGAAGCTAACTTGACTAAGAAGCTAATGAACAGTAATTCTGTTTCTTTTTTACCAGCTGTGTTTTGGTTAGCTGTAGTGCAGCTTAGCCACATTTGATTTCTCAGCTTAGGCTTAACAACCTGTGGTTAGCATGTTAGCTGTGATGTTGGCTGAGCCACAGTGAGAATCTGATTGACACGTCCACAGTGATATCCACACAGCAGCTGCAGATGAGTGCTAGCGCATGTGGCTAATTTTAGCGTCTAGCTGCCCAACTATAAAATATAGCACATGACACAAAAAGGCTGCTAGCCCTGTTAAGGCTGACCCCACAGTGTGTGCATGGAGTCTAATGCACCCTCGAGAACAAAGGGAAGAACTCAGACTCAAGACCTGCATAAGAATTCTGAGAATAAGAATTGATTTTTGGCCGAGTCAGTCAAGGTTGGGGGGTTGGGGGGGCTGGGGGTGGGAGGGGGCTCACTCTGGGACTGGGCCCTTGTCTCTCTGCAGTTCAGGGGGGCATGAGTTAGGCTGGGGTGGGAGGCTAAATTTGGAGAAATGTGATCCAACATCCCATGACCTAAGGAAGGAGCGTAGCTCTCACCCCTCTTACACACCTGTTCCTTAAGTCAGCCAGATTTAACCGCAACCCACACCACGCGCACACACACACACACACAGACACACTCCTCCCTAAGAAAGACCCCAGGCAATGCATGCACACCACACACACACACACTCCTCCCTACCAAGCAATGCATGCACACACACACACACACACACACACCAAGCAATGCATGCAATATCCCTCACCCTGCCCATGACCCCACCTATGGTGGCTGCAATGGAACACTGGAGGGTGTGGGGGAACCCTAACCCTAACCCTATGACCCTAACCCTAACCCTAGGCCCCAGATGTCCACACACAGTGTCCTCAAGGCCAAATCCTCCCCTCAGATCCAGAGACAATAATATGGTCAACTGGACCTCCTCAGCACAGCACAGGAGACTCAGTTTCTTTGGGATGGACTTCAAATCGATTCGTTTAGTTAGATCCAGTTAGATTATTCCAGTGTCCCCTGGGGTCAGGACTGGAGTCAAGTCTGTCTCTCTCAAATTCCTGGTCTCTTCACTACCAGCAGAGACAGATACTGACACACACACACACACATCAGTGACTGAAATACTGACACACACACACACTCACACACACACACACACACACACACACACACACACACACTGGTGGCTGAGATACTGACACACACACCAGTGCACCACATACCAGTGACTGAAATACTGGCACACACACACACACACACACACACACATGCACACAGCGGTTTCTGAGATACTGACACACATACACACACACACAAATGCACACAAACACACACCATTGACTGAGATACTGACACACATACACACACACACACACACACACACCAGTGACTGAAATACAGACACACACACACACACACACCAGTGACTGAAATACAGACACACACACACACCAGTGACTGAAATACAGACACACACACACACACGCCAGTGACTCTGTGACGTTTCAGCCCTTACACACTTGCCTGATCATTCCCAGAATGCAGTGCGTTAGCATGCCCTTTGCCCTGAGCGCCTGTGTGGGGCGTCTCCGTGGCAGCAGAGCTCTGGCGTCATGGTGATGTGGTCATGGCAGCGAGGGGTCACTCAGGGTCACTCAGGGTCAAGGCTATTTTTAGAGCAGGGGCAGAGTTGAGAGATGACCATGTTGGACACACTCTAATCTGGGTGGGAGAATGCACACACACACACACACACACACACACATACACACACACACACACTAATCTGGGTGGGAGAATGCACACACACACACACACATACACACACACACACACTAATCTGGGTGGGAGTACGCACACACACACACACAATAATAATAATCTGGGTGGGAGAACGCATGCACACACACACACACACACTAATCTGGGTGGGAGCGCACACACACACACACACGCACACACACAAAAATAATCTGGGTGGGAGTGCAAGCGCGCGCACACACACACACACACTAATCTGGGTGGGAGCGCACACACACACACTTACACACACAAATACATGCACACACTAATCTGGGTGGGAATCTTCATGCAGTATGTGTAGGAACAGGTGGAACATCTGTCTCACACACACACAGTAAACACACACTCTCTCTCTCTCTCTCTCACACATACACAGATACTCTTTCTCTGTCTTTCTCACTCACACACATACTGTCTCTCTCTCTATCTTTGTCTCTCACACAGACACACACACACACACACACAGTGGCTCCAGCAGAATCTGTTTCGATAGCACGCACAATAAGCTACCGATTTATAGGCAACATTAAATAGTTGATTTGATTTGGAGTGCGCCCTACGTCTCCAATACACCACCATAAAACTACCTCACAGCCTCACCAACCGGTTTTGGCTCTTTACTCTAATGACACCACAACCAGCGATGCCAGCGAGCTCAGCCTCATTTCCATAGGGGCATTACTTACGTAAATATTACTTTCATACTTTCTGCCATTAACAGGTTTTTAAAATGATGACAAAAATATGACATTTTTTGTCGCTAATACAAAACTGACAGACTGTGTAACGAGGTTTGGTCAAATAGACAAGCCTTGTTTGCATGAATAAGCAAACACAAGATCTTGGGAAAGGGCCCTAAATGAGGCAGAACACGGAGTGTAAAGGCTTTTTTATTGTCCCTTTTAACAAACACCACTTGGGCCCAGTTCCTCACCTGAGTGTGTTAGTTAGGTAAGGAGTGGAGAGCAGTGTGTTGCTGCTCTGAGATGGACTGCGATTGAGATTCAGATTGTTGTGTATTTCACTGATGAGCTGGAGTACGTTGTGGATGGAACCTTCCAAACAGATAGGATGAAATAATGCAGACACGACTCCTGAAGTAGTCTATTAATGAGTTATATAGTGCAGAAAGACTTCTGAAGTAGTCTATTAATGGGTTATATAGTGCAGAAAGACTTCTGAAGTAGTCTATTAATGAGTTATATAATGCAGAAAGACTCCTGAAGTAGTCTATTAATGGGTTAAATCATCACCACCACAAGTAGCCCAGTCTTGCAAAGTGGACTATGTGTTTCAGAATATATGCGTTAAACCACATTATTTAGTCACAGAGGAAAAATCCCAAGTCTGACATTTTCCATGCATTGATTGCGTTAAATGAAGACTCCACTGGGCCATTCCACTACTGGTGGCCCATCCAACAGTACAATTCTGCCGCTGTGCCTGGTTTGCAGCAAGGCTTACGTTAGTCATCGGCATCACTGACGATCTGCTCCTGTCCAAACTGGGATGGGATGATACGTAATCTGTTGTCTGATGAGGCTCGGCTTGGCCTAACTGATTGTAGCCAATGTCTACCAATAAAAAGTACATCACAACACTGTCTCTGCAGTTTGGATCAGAACAGCACAGACTTTCACATCCCAGTAGTGTCAGTCGTAAGGACATGGGCCAGAGCGGAGTACACTCAAGCGTCAGTCAATCTGAACTGACGGACATGGATCTGCATGATAACATATTTGGACATGCTCAATGCACTGTGCAATACAGAGAGTTATGGACTGGAGGCTGTGGAAGATGTTTCTGTCCACTTTAAGAGTCACCAAACGTAGGCGATGGGGGCAGAACTGTGTGTAGGATGGGAAGGAGCCTAAACCGAAGTAGCAGTAGCACTGGGGTTGGGGATGGCAGTCAGGCCTGGGTGTTGGGGCTGGAGCTGGCAGTCAGGCCTTGGGTGTTGGGGCTGGAGCTGGAGCTGGGGCGGGGACTGGCAGTCAGGCCTTGGGTGCTGGTGCTGGAGCTGGGGTTGGAGCTGGAGTTGGAGTTAGGGCAGTGCCTGGCAGTCAGGCCTTAGGTGTTGGGGCTGGGGTAAAGTAGGTGGGGGCAGAGCTGCGTGTAGATGCAAAGGAGCCTAAATTGAAATTCTGGCAGCCCTATAGAAATAAGTTAACAGTAACTTGGTAACTTGGGCAGGATTTCATTTGTGTTGCCATCACGCATTTTATTGCTGTTGTCAAGATTTTATCAAGATCTTGATCTACAAAATCTATAGATCTATAGATCTTTCTGACAAAAAATCTCTCTCTCTCTCACTCTCACTCTCACTCACTCACTCACTCACTCACATACATACACACACACACAGACACTCTTTCTCTCTCACTCTCACACACATACACACATAGTCTTAAAGCTCAAGGCTGTCTCGTAAAGTTTACTATTACTGCTCTGTGTGTGTGTGTGTGTGTGTGTGTGTGTGTGTGTGTGTGTGCGTGTGCTGAGGTGTCCTGATATAGGGGAATAATGGAAATAATGGAATAATGGGCATGATGAAGAACAGCAGGATGTCTCCTTCAGTATCCCTTGTCTCCTTCAGTATCCCTGTAGCTCATCACCCGCTTGCAACTTGTGTCTGTAGACAGTGAGCAGTTTAGACAACCAGCAATTCAGACAACCAGCAATTCAGACAATCAGCAAATCAGACACTGAGAAATTCAGACAATCAGCAATTCAGACAGTGAGCGGCTGATTCCATTGTTGCTTGCTTGTTCACTTGTTGTTTACTATGGTTGTTATAGTTACCATTCAAAAGAACACTGATATGGAACAGTGATTACATTTCTTTACCAGATCTACTTCATAGGTGTTCCGTTATCGGGGAATAACAACACCCTGTCAGCCAATCAGAAAATGGAATTTAATTTCTCTGCGTGATGATCTCAGTTATCTGCATGGACTCAGACTCATATATGCCGATTTAGTCCATCATGTCTGACACTCAAAAACTTGTTGTGCTGTGAGAAATTGGGCGTCATACTCACCACAGCTGCCACTCACACACTTACATACACACACACACACTCGCACTCACACTCACACGCACACACACACACACACACACACACAATAAAAGGCTGTGGTCTGTCAGAGTCCCCTGTAAGGGCAGGGAAGTGTTGAGCTGATCTGGGAATCCTCACTGGCTCAATCCTAAATATTCCCTCGAAACCCTAAACCCTCAAAGACTGAAGTGGCATCAGTCCACTTCAGGATTGGCTGATTTATATCAGGGGTTTGTCTCAGGGCTTAGGGTTAAGGGACAGTCTGATCTCAGCTCCTTCACTTCCACTGTTCACCCAGCAGAGGGCATAAGAGCCCTTTCTACTCAACATAGATAGAGAAGCATTTTTGGAGAACACACTCCTCTTACATGCTGACATACAAGCCACCAGAAACACACACACACACACACACACACACTCACACTTAACCTTAGACATAAACTTATGCACACCAAACAATCACCACATACACATACACACACATACATAGATTTACCCTTTTACACACACACACACACACACACTCACACACACACTCACACTTAACCTTAGACATAAACTTATGCACACCAAACAATCACCACATACACATACACACACATACATAGATTTACCCTTTTACACACACACACACACACACACACACACACTCACACTTAACCTTAGACATAAACTTATGCACACCAAACAATCACCACATACACATACACACACATACATAGATTTACCCTTTTCACACACACTTAGATAACCAAAGATTTTAGCGTCCACCTCTGGGGAAGTTAGTGTGTTGTCCTCCCCAAATGCCTGGACACAGAGTGGAACCCACTAAAACTATGAAGCCACAGTTAGCGTGACACTGACATGAATACACTTCCTCAGCAAAAGTGTTTTTAAACGGAGGGTTGTACTGGTGATACATCATCACCCAGGTAACCCCGAGTCTGATTTGGCTCTCACACTGAACACCCCTCGGCTCTGACACGAGGGTCCAGGGCAGGTCGACTGGTAGGTCAAGAGGACACCTGACCCCGTGACCCCGTGTCCCTCAGTGTGGAGGGAACAGGCGACGCGTGAAACTCGGGTGATAGTCATGAGATATTCATCAGTGTGAAAAAGTCTACTGTTTGTGACTGTTTCTGAGAATCTGTGTGTGTGTGTGTGTGTGTGTGTGTGTGTGTGTGTGTGTGTGTGTGTCTGTGTGTACACAAAACAGTGAAGTATCTTCCCCCTATTTTTGGTCAGTACCACACTTAAGTCCTGTGTGTGTTCTGTCTGTGTGTAATTGTGTGTCTGTGTGTGTGTGTGTGTGTATGTGTGTATGTCTGTGTGTAAGTGTGTATGTCTGTGTTTGTGTGTGTATGTGTGTGTGTGTATGTATGTGTGTAAGTATGTGTGTGTGTGTGTGTGTGTGTGTGTGTGTATATGTATGTGTGTAAGTGTGTGTGTGTGTGTATATGTATGTGTGTAAGTGTGTGTGTGTGTGTGTGTATATGTATGTGTGTAAGTGTGTGTGTGTGTGTGTGTGTGTGTATATGTATGTGTGTGTGTGTGTTCTGTGTGTGATTTCCTTTTTCCCCTCGATGAGTGCAGCTCGCTGTCACCTCTTTCTCTCTCTCTCTATCTCCCTCTCTCTGTCTCTCTTTCTCTATCTGCCTCTCGTCCTCCTCTCTCTCCTTCTCTCTCTTTCTATCGCCCTCTCTCTTTCTCTTTCTCTCTGTCTCCCTCTCTCTCTCTCCTCCCTCTCCACTTCTCTCCCTGTCTATATCTCTCCCTCTCTCTCTCCCTCACTATCTCCTTCTCTCTCTCTTTCTCCCTTTCTCTCTCCCTCTATCTCCCTCTATCTCTCTCCCATCTCTTTCTCTCCCTCCTCTCTCTGTCCTTCCTTTCTCTTTCTCTGTCTCTTTCTCTCCCCCATCTCCCTCTCTCTTCCTCTATCTCTCTCTCCCTCTCTTTCTCTGCCTCACTATGTCCTTCTCTCTCTCTCCCTCTATCTCTCTCCTCTCCCTCTCCATCCTTTCTCTTTCTCTATCTCGCTCTTTTCCCCCTATCTCCCTCTCTCTTTCTCTATCTCTCCCTCCCTCTCTCTCTGTCTCTATATCTCTCTCTCCATCTCTCTCTCTCTCTGTCAGACTCAGATTCAGATTCAGATCCAAAGTGCTTTAATGACATGCGAAGGGCCCTGGTGTTGACAAAGCACTCAGTAAATAAACAACAACATGAGTGAAACACATACACATGAAATATAGAACCTCTCTCTCTCAACTCAAGAAAGCATTATTGGCATGAACATTTAGTAACGTGACTGTGACAATATTGTAACATTATTGCCAAAGCTCAACTGCTCGGTACATACAGCACAGAAACTTACACAGACTCACTCAAAGACGATGAGCTACATGTCGAGCAATGTTGGGATATTGTAGTGCACTAACACACAAGGAGTACATACTACGAGTATGGAAGTGTTTTTGTTTTCCCCCTCAGGTCATGGCAGACTGCTACACATTCTGCTAGAGTGGCCACTTCCTTGTTCTCTCCATGGATGTGTGACAGTTGGGCCTCCCTTGTGTTTGTGGGAAATTAGGAGACGACTGAGCAGAATGTCATGACTGAAGATCTAATGTCTTCATATTTAGTGCATTCTGTTAGGAAACGCAGTTGTGTCTCTGCGGCCCCCAGGCTGCAGTGTGGACACAGCCGCTCCTCTCTGAGCAGCCAGGCTTTCTGTAGTCTGTTCTTGCTGAGTCAGTGCATTAGCTACGTCCTCATGAGTTTGGCCTCT
>PYXC01001894.1:147500-150000 GCA_015244755.2 Tenualosa ilisha | reverse complement strand
AAGCACACTTTAGTACCCTAAGCACGCTTCAGTACTATAAGCACACTTTAGTAGCCTAAACACACTTCAGTACTATAAGAGCACTTTAGTACCCTAAGCACACTTTAGTATTATAAGAGCACTTTAGTACCCTAAGCACACTTTAGTATTATAAGAGCACTTTAGTACCCTAAGCACACTTTAGTATTATAAGAGCACTTTAGTACCCTAAGCACACTTTAGTATTATAAGCGGACTAATAGTGTATCTCTCCCGACTCCCCTCCACACACACACGCACTCCTACACACACACATAAACACCTACACACACACACGTGCACTCCTAGACACACACATACACACCTACACACACACACACACACTCCTAGACACACACATACACACCTACACACACACACACGCACTCCTAGACACACACATACACACCTACACACACTCACGCACTCCTAGACACACACATACACACCTACACACACTCACGCACTTCTGTAGAGTAACTAATCCCTTTGTAGTGGTCTGAGGAGCTGCTATTTCTGGGCCACAACTGGGGCTGTCTGAGCCCTGGGGACAGCTGAGCTAAGTACTGCACAGGTTCTTTGATGGGCCACACACACACACACACATACGTGCACACACACTCACACATGCACACACACACACACACACACTTATGTAGTATACAGATACTAAAAGCCATATCGAAAAATACATATTGACATAATCATATATTTACACTTGCTTATGCACACACACACACACACACACACACACACACACACACACACACACACACAGGTCTGAAATTAGGTTGCATCTGGCATTCAGCATAACTGGACATGAGGTCAGATGCTTTTATGAGCAATTGGCTATCTGACCCCTCCACCCATCCCCACACACACACACACACACACACACACACACACACACACAAATACAGCTTTCACTCTCACCAGTGGCAGGTGTTTGGAAGGCATGATATGTGTGTGTGTGTGTGTGTGTGTGTAGGTGTGGCTGGATAGGTTTGCGCAGACATGCAAATTCTGATTGGCTCAATGGAAAGTTGGTGAGAATGATATATTAGTGTGTGTCACACTCTTCTCCCTTCAGCTATATAGAGAGATATGCAAGGAAACACACACACACACACATTCACATACACACACACACACACACACACATACACACACACACGCTCACACACACACATACACACACACACACATACACACATACACACACACACGCATGCAGAAAAGTTAGTGCCCCTGAAAAGATCGTGCTCAAGTAGCTTTCACTGGCCTGTACACACACACACACACACACACACACACAGATTTACTAATGTGTGTGGAGAAGTGTCTCTAATGTGTCTGTGTGTATGTGTGTTAAGAGTCAGAGATGGACCTGAGGCAAAGGTTAGCGTCCCAGTCGAGATCATGCTGCTGGAACTGTCACTGTCACTGAGCACACACACACACAAACACACAGAGTTGCTAATGTGTGTGTGTGTGTGTGTGTGTTAGAGTCTGATATGGACCTGGGCAGGAAGGTTAACACCCCAAAGGAGATCATGCTGGAGGAACTCTCACTTGCCTCCAACCGCGGATCTCGCCTCTTCAAGATGCGTCAGAAGCGCTCTGAGAAATACACCTTTGAGAACATCCAGAACCAGCAGAACACACACATCAGTGTGAGTGCACACACACACACACACACACACACACACACACACACACACACATCAGTGTGAGTACACACACACACACACACACTCACTGAGATGTTCCTTTTGCCTCTACTCCTCTCTCTCTCTCTCTCTCCAGAATGACGTGACTGCTGAGGTTCCTGAGGTCAAGAGCACTGAGGAGCAGAACGGGGTTGACCAGGGTGATCAGACCTCTGCAGAGCCCGCCCCCCTACCTGACCCCGACACCATTGCCCCAGGTCAGTCTCACCTGCATCTGTGACCTTACTGACCCTGACACCTACACCATCGAATCAGGTCAGTCTCACCTTTGACAGGTCAGTATTATCTGTCATCTTCCCTGACCTGACAACGCTTAAGGGCCACTGTGTGTGTGTGTGTGTGTGTGTGTGTGTGTGTGTGTGTTGTGTGTGTGTGTGTGTGTGTGTGTGTGTGTGTGTGTGTGTGTGTGTGTGTGTGTGTTGTGTGTGTGTGTGTGTGTGTTGTGTGTGTGTGTGTATGTATGTGTGTGTGTGTGTGTGAAGCCTCTCTGATAGTGCAAACTCTCTCCGAATGAGGCATTGGTCCACTTGCTTTCTTTTGACTCCAGCAGCCCACCATAGGTACAGTTAGCCACATGCTCCCAGTTTAAGCTTTGGAAATAATCACAGACGTTTCCATCGGGTTTTCAACATTTTGAAATCGGTACTTTGTCAGCAGACAGGACTTTGTAGGCAGGTGTGAGAGAAGTACCCGTGCTATCAGAAGATACATCGGCTTGCAGAAACGTCCTAAATAACTTTTGATTATTGAGA
>PYXC01001894.1:142500-145000 GCA_015244755.2 Tenualosa ilisha | reverse complement strand
AGTTTGGCAGAGTTGGGAAGGGTTTAGTAGAGTTGGGAAGAGTTTGGCAGAGTTGGGAAGGGTTTAGTAGAGTTGGGAAGAGTTTAGCAGAGTTGGGAAGGGTTTAGTAGAGTTGGGAAGAGTTTAGCAGAGTTGGGAAGGGTTTAGTAGAGTTGGGAAGAGTTTGGCAGAGTTGGGAAGAGTTTGGTAGAGTTGGGAAGAGTTTAGTAGAGTTGGGAAGAGTTTGGTAGAGTTGGGAAGAGTTTGGCAGAGTTGAAAAGACACCCTACCCACACATGCGGATTGGGCAGGGCTAGAGTCACTATCACATGACACAGCATCTTCCGTTCACATGATTTTACCACCTATCAATCAGGATGGTTTGTGTAACGCTATGTTTCTCAGTGTTGCTGTGCCGTTCGGAGGCTTTGACCGCGCTGCCAAGCTGCCCGTTCCTGCACCCAAAGAGACGCCTGCCAGTGGGGGCATGAGCCCGGTGCCCGCCGTGGTGCCCGCAGAGACCATCACCCTGCGCCCCACCTTCAACCGCACAGCTCTGGGATGGGTGGCAGACGGAGCCCCCGTGGTGCTGCCCAAAGTCGTCATGGATACCGTCGGCCCGCTCATCATCCCTGAATCTGATGACCTCTAAGGCCCTCACACATGTGCATGTGTGTGTGCATGTTTGTGTGTATGTGACAGAATGCGTGTGTGTGTGTGTGTGTGTGTGTGTGTGTGCCTGGTCCTTTAAGGGGTACTTGTCTCTCAAGGTGCAGTAATTTCAGCCAGCACCAGGGGGCTGTGTGTGGGTCTCCTGCTCCATGACCCATGCTAAAGGCCTGAGCGCTAACTGCAGAGCGCTAACTGCAGCGCTAACTCATGTACATAGACGTGTGCAAACCCAGCTGTCCCTGGGTTGATCATGTGACCTGATCATGGTTTGGAAAGGCAACATTAAAGCCAGGCCAGACATCAGTGTGTTTGTGGCTGTTTTAATGAGCATCACCATGTGATTATGTCTCTCTCTCTCTCTTTCACACATACACACACACACACATCTCTCTCTCTCTCTCACACATACACACACACATCTCTCTCTCTCTCTCACACATACACACACACATCTCTCTCTCTCTCACACACACACACACACATCTCTCTCTCTCTCTCACACATACACACACACATCTCTCTCTCTCTCGCTCACACACACACACACATCTCTCTCTCTCTTTCACACACACACACACACCTCTTTTTCTCTCTCTCTCTCTCTTTCACACATACACACATCTCTCTCTCTCTCTCTCTCACACACACACACACACATCTCTCTCTCACACACACATACACACACACATCTCTCTCTCTCACACACACACACACACACATCTCTCTCTCACACACACACACACACACACATCTCTCTCTCTCTCTCACACATACACACACACATCTCTCTCTCTCTCACACACATACACACACACATCTCTCTCTCACACACACACACACACACACATCTCTCTCTCTCTCTCACACATACACACACACATCTCTCTCTCTCTCGCTCACACACACACACATCTCTCTCTCTCTCTCACACACACACACACACACCTCTTTTTCTCTCTCTCTCTCTCTTTCACACATACACACATCTCTCTCTCTCTCTCTCACACACACACACACACATCTCTCTCTCTCTCTCACACACACACACACCTCTTTTTCTCTCTCTCTCTCTTTCACACGTACACACACACATCTCTCTCTCTCTCTCTCTCTCACACACACACACACATCTCTCTCTCTCTCTCTCTCACACACACACACACCTCTTTTTCTCTCTCTCTTTCACACATACACACACATATCTCTCTCTCTCTCTCTCACACACACACACCTCTTTTTCTCTCTCTCTCTCTTTCACACATACACACACATATCTCTCTCTCTCTCTCACACACACACACACCTCTTTCTCTCTCTCTCTCTCACACACACACACCTCTTTCTCTCTCTCTCTCTCTCTCTTTCTCTCTTTCACACATACACACACACATCTCTCTCTCTTCACACACACACACCTCTTTTTCTCTCTCTCTCTCCTTCACACATACACACACATATCTCTCTCTCTCTCACACACACACACCTCTTTCTCTCTCTCTCTCTCACACACACACACCTCTTTCTCTCTCTCTCTCTCTCTTTCACACATACACACACATATCTCTCTCTCTCTCTCTCTCTCTCTCTCACACACACACACCTCTTTCTCTCCCTCTCTCTCTTTCACACATACACACACATATCTCTCTCTCTCTCACACACACACACACACCTCTTTCTCTCTCTCTCTCACACACACACACCTCTTTCTCTCTCTCTCTCACACACACACACATACAAACACACCAGTGTGTTTGTGGATATTTATTGAGCATCACCACGTGGTCATTTTTATGTGAGCAGAAGCCTATTGAAATGTGTGTGCTCTCTCTCTCTGTGAGGCTGTGAC
>PYXC01001894.1:130000-132500 GCA_015244755.2 Tenualosa ilisha | reverse complement strand
GTTTGCCCTTGTCTGACCTGCTATATTAATTGTCTTGAGCTCTCTGAAGTGGTAAGATTGTTTTTGGCCTGTCCACTTTTTCAATCAGAGTTAATGTAGTTAAATCACAGGTCGGCAATAATCACAGATACTGCAACATACTGGAGACAGCAAACAAGGTTTGTGTTTTCAATTAAAAAACTAAGAAAATCAGGTTTAATTGTTTTTCTGCCTCTATCTGTTTACATAACGGGATTGGACAGATGGGCTTCGGGCAACACCGCGCTCTTACATCACATTTCACTCGAGCCTCCCTCTCGCGCCTGGACCGTTGCTATGCCTTCATTTTCAACCCGGTCGGCATCCACTAAGTAAGCAGTACACACACACACACACACACACACTGCAAATGATCAGACCAGACAACAATAAACTCACAAGTGTACAAGAACTGACTTCGGCTGCAGGCGTGAGTTGGACACACACACGCACGCACGCACGCACGCACGCACGCACACACGCACGCACACACACAGTCAGCAGCCTCACCGGGACCGTTCTCTTTCTCCCACATTTCTCCCGTGGAACAGTAAATGAGGAAAAGCCGTGAGAAGTGAAGTGCACGCGGCCCAGCAGAACTGCGCAGCTAAACTCCTCCCTTCACCGTGTGACAGTGCGTGAGGCTGCTTGTGCAAGCGCGTGTGTGTCAGGGACTGCAGTAAATACCGTTCACCAGAGGCGGGGTCTGACCCGCTCTGAAAACATCCCTAATCCAGTATTTCAGGTGGCGGCGGCCAACCAGACAAGCAGCCGCGACTCGACTCGACTCAACTCAACTCACTACCGCTGCGCATCAGCTCCAGCCCTGCCGACACACCGCAACTGCGAGAGAGACGCGGCCATTTATGCGCTGAAGTTGACTTTAGTAGACAGCGAAGTAGCGAGGAACGAGGAAACGTGACTGGATAAACTAAACCTGTTTCTACTTTTGTGGCCAACTATCATTTCCGCCATCAGACTACCGTCAACATCTCGCGCCCAGATGCTGTCTTTTTTATGTTTGGATTTATTGGGAACTTAAAAGGACTACATTCATCAACACGTTTACTGTGGATTTGAAAGTAGGACGGTGAAGTTTGGATTATTCGCGTCTCATATGGTGAGCAATGATACCCCTCTCTAGCTTGTACGTGTCTGGTGCAAACTTTTCCACGCCATTTTAGCGGCCATTGCGCATGCGGAGGGAACCTACCTGATTCAGGTAAGTGTCAGTGCTATGCTAAGGTAGCCCAAGGCCGTTTACAATAGAGCCATTGCTTGACTTGACGCCACAGCTGTGGATGCTTTGTGTCCGACACAAACGTTGACTAAAGCTCGTGTGAACGGTAGTACGCAGTGCGCAGTGGTGTTACCTCGGAAGATCATTCAGTCCAGCTGGTGCCGCTGAATCCGTTGGACTCGAGGCAACTTTGTAACATTTCTGCGTCGCATCTCTGTCAGCTCGTGTCCTTGTTCGGTACGAGACACCCTGTTCCCCCGCCTCTGATAACGTTACTCCTGTAGCTTTTGCCATTTGGGTACACGTTTGTTCTGACTTCACTCAAATGATCTTTTGTAAGGCTGGGAAACTTAGGTGAGGATCGTTAACGTTACAGCAGGTCGCGATGGCAGCCGTGTTTAGTAAGTGTCAGTAGCAACTTGGAAAACGGTTGTTGTTGTTTTTAAACCGCAGGGTATGGCATGATACAATGCTGCTTAGGAAATTCTTCTTCTTTCCACGAATCAGTACTCTGGGCTGGGTTGTGCAAGACCCGACTAGCCCTGCTCACGGGCCAAGACAGAACAGAATTGCTTTTGCTTTATACAGTGAAATGCGAACTGAACTTGTGTGTGTGTGTGTGTGTGTGTGTGTGTGTGAGTTCAGCTCATCAAAGATACAGAAATGACACCACCACCACAAGCCAAACTTTAGGTCTCAGCCCTGTTTGTGGGGCAGAGAAACTTTACTGCGAACACGAGCTGGGCTGCGTCTCGGCTCGCAGCGAGTTGCGGAATGGGGAAAACGGACAGGTGTTTCGTGCTCGTAGTCTACCGTCCGACAAACGCATAGTAGGGTGTTCGGACAGGTGTTTCGTGCTCGTAGTCTACCGTCCGACAAACGCATAGTAGGGTGTTCGGACAGGTGTTTCGTGCTCGTAGTCTACCGTCCGACAAACGCATAGTAGGGTGTTCGGACAGGTGTTTCGTGCTCGTAGTCTACCGTCCGACAAACGCATAGACATTCCGTTTGCACAGACACACATGAATGCACACTGAGTGTAGAGTTTAACGGCCTCCTACTTCCACTCAGGTTTGAAATGAGACTAAGAAGAAAGCTAGGCCTGATTCTTAGAAGTGCCAAAAACTCCATGCTTGTGAAACTCTCTCTGTCTCTCTCTCTCCCTCTCTGTCTCTCTGTCTCTGTGTGTGTGTGTGTGTGTGTGTGTGTGTGTGTGTGTGTGTGTGTGTGTGTGTGTGTGTG
>PYXC01001894.1:107500-110000 GCA_015244755.2 Tenualosa ilisha | reverse complement strand
ACACACACACACACACAGCACACAGTGAGGTGAAACACACACACACACACACACACACACACCACACACACAGTACACAGTGAGGTGAACACACACACACAGCACACAGTGAGGTGAAACACACACACACACACACACACACACAGAGCACACAGTGAGGTGAAACACACACACACACACACATGCACACACACACACAGCACACAGTGAGGTGAAACACACACACACACACAAACACAGCACACAGTGAGGTGAAACACACACTAACCTGCAGCAGCGGGCTACCTGCTTCACTTGAGGAGCAGTGAGGGGTTAGGGGCCTTGTTCAAGGGAGCAGTGAGGGGTTAGGGGCCTTGCTCAAGGGAGCAGTGAGGGGTTAGGGGCCTTGCTCAAGGGAGCAGCGAGGGGTTAGGTGCCTTGTTCAAGGGAGCAGTGAGGGGTTAGGGGCCTTGCTCAAGGGAGCAGTGAGGGGTTAGGTGCCTTGCTCAAGGGAGCAGCGAGGGGTTAGGGGCCTTGCTCAAGGGCACTTCAGCCGTGGTCCACTGGTCGGGGATGGAACCAGCTCCCTGCTGTTATAGAATAAAGCCATAATCAAAGGGCCTCGGCTGCCTCAGTGTGGGTGGGCTGCCTACGCTAATGAATGTTTTGGGTTGCTGGGGTAAACTGGGTCCTGTGTGTGTGTGTGTGTGTGTGTGTGTGTGTGTGTGTGTGTGTGTGTGTGTGGTGTGTGTGTGTGTGTGTGTGTGTGTGTGTGTGTGTGTGTGTGTGTGTGTGTGTTTGTTTGAAAGAGACAGACTTTGGATGTTGTGTGTGTGGTCCTCAACTGCTTCTCAACCAGGACTGTGTATGCGTGTGTGTGCGTGTGTGTGTGTGTGTAAGACCTGCATCAATCCACTGGCGGGCAGCTTGTGCTGTGTGTGCAGTTCAGCAGCTGCAGCTCTCTCGCCAAGACGAATCACATGGCCACACACACACACACACACACAGTAGAGGCATCACCCTGGCTAAGATTAATCACCTCACACAAGCACACACCCATGAGGCTATAGACACACACACAAGCACACATAAACACCTGCACACACACACAAAGAGACACACATACACACACTCACAAGCACACATGAACACCTACATGCAGTCTCTCTCATACATACACACACACACACACATATGCACATACACACACTCACACATACATACCTAAGAGTGCAGAGATTCACAAATGCACTTCACCACTCACATGCACATAACACACACACACACACACACACACACTAGAGAGAGAGAGAGAGAGACACTTCCTGGTTTAAAGGGACATGCCAGTGTTTTGGGAAATGGGCTTATTTGCCATCTTCCAGAGCCCATGTCCCAGTCTGACGCTAGTGTTTTAGCTTAGCTTAGCTTAGCACAGTTCTGTACAGCCCATGTCCCAGTCTGACGCTAGTGTTTTAGCTTAGCTTAGTTTAGCACAGTTCTGTACAGCCCATGTCCCAGTCTGACGCTAGTGTCTTAGCTTAGCTTAGCACAGTTCCATGTAGCCCATGTCCCAGTCTGACGCTAGTATTTTTAACTTAGCTTAGCACCGTTTCCTTTCCGTTCCTTTTCCTATTTGAAGTTGATCCTTCTGATATGACTAGGACAAGGCTATATCTTCATTCCTGCGGAACAATGAAAGGGTCTCAGCTGCATCAGATTGTGAGTGGGCTGCATGGCAACAGAGAGGTCACACCCAGAGTCCAACTTTCATGGAGATGGTTTAGGAGCTAATGTTCCAAAATAGTGGTGTGTTCCTTGAGCATAGTGGTGTGTTCCTTGACCGTAGTGGTGTGTCCCTTGAACCTGCACTTTCAACATCAACAGCTTGATGTCCTCTCTCCCTCTCTTCTTCTCCTCCTCTTCTTTTCTGTTTTCCACTCTCTCACCTCTCCTCTCACTCTCTCTCCACTCTCTTCTCCCTTCATCTCTCTTTGCCTCTGTCTACCTTTGGTCTCCTCTTTCTCTCTCCTGTCCTCTTTTTTCTCTCTCTCTTCTCTCTCCCCTTCTTTCCTCCCCTCTGTCTCTCTCTCTCTCTCTCTCTCTCTCTGTCTTTGTGCTCATGTCTGTTGTATCTGTTTTATTGTCTGTCTGTCTGTGTACTTAGTAAGTTGACATGGGGGTTTTTCTCTCTTATTGTATAGCAGTTTTTGCATTGGACTTATTTATACTTTGCGCTGTGTGCACTTTTAAGGAGTTGCTTTAAATCTTATTATACTGTGTATAATGACAGTAAAGGCTTTGGATTCTGTTCTATTCTATTCTATTCTATTCTATTCTATTCTATTCTATTCTGTTCTGTTCTATTCTATTCTTCCTTTCCTGTTTTCCTGCATGTCTAATTGCTGCTCATATTGGCGTGTGTTTGCCTGTGGTTGTGTTTCACATCATTACACAGCCGAGAGCTTGCAGTCAGTGGTGTGTGTGTGTGTGTGTGTGTGTGTGTGTGTGTGTGTGTGTGTGT
>PYXC01001894.1:80000-95000 GCA_015244755.2 Tenualosa ilisha | reverse complement strand
TGGTTCAGAAGTGGCCTCTCCACTGAAACGGCGCTTCTGTCTGTGACAGAAGCATTAAAAGAGGCCAGAGCGGCAGGTCAGTCCTCAGTGCTCATCCTGCTGGACCTATCAGCAGCATTTGATACGGTCGACCACCACATCCTACTGGACAAACTGACCAACATGGGCATCAACAGCAGAATTCACTCCTGGTTTGTATCCCATCTACTGGGGCAGTTGTTCAGTGTGTCAGGCTTGGACAAACATCTGCGCTACACCACCTCACCACAGGGATACCCCAAGGATCTGTGCTGGGACAACTTCTCTTTGCCTTGTATACCACCTCACTGGGTCCGATCATCCACTCCACCAGAAATGACTACAGCACCAGCATTCATTTGCAAGTTTGGACTACACAAAGTTTTCTTTTTCCCCCAAAAATGAGTCTAGAAAAGGGGGGTGGTCTTCAGGATGATCTTATACTCAGGCCAATAGGGGAAGACAGGCTTGGAGTCCCAGTGCTTTGGAAACCACAGAAAGTCAAGCGATGCAACGGGGTTAAGAGCAAAATCTTTCTGCTCTGTGTGTGTGCAGGTGTGTGGCCATTTCTGCTTTGCTGAAAATGTCACAATTTATTTATTTATTTTTAATTCAAAAAATCATCTTTCCTGTAGCTCAACAAATCAGAGAACAGGTGTGTGTGTGTGTGTGTGTGTGTGTGTGTGTGTGCGCATGTGTGTGTATGCCTGCATGCGTGCGTGCTTGCGTGCGTACGTGCGTGTGTCTGTGTGTGTGTGTGTGTGTGTCTGTGTGTGTGTGTTTCAGCTGTTGTGCCAAGTATGATGTCACTTTCCTATTTGTAGTTTGCAGCTTTTGCTCTTATTAAAGAGCTCTTATTATTTGTTTGCCTCTGATCTATTAAAGGGAAGAGCTCTCATTAAAGAGGCTTTTATTAAAGGGAAGAGCTCTCATTAAAGAGGCTTTTATTAAAGGGAAGAGCTCTTACTGAAGAGATTTTGTTTTCTTTACTATTTATTTGCCATGAAGCTTCCGGCTCAGCGGCTCTTCATACTTAAGAGCTAAATAATTAAATTAAATTAAATTAATAATAAATAAATGCTCTTTTTAGCTTTGATCTGAGAGGGAGAAATAACTGCTGTCTTTGGATATCTAAACATGATCTCAGTTCCAAAGGCCCAGATGAGATAAGGGTTGTGTTTGGACTGTAAATCTGATATCACTGAGAGATATTAATGGATCAGTCAGCTGGGTTGGAAACACTCTTCTTGTGTTTAGAAAGCCTGCAAACCCTCAGAGAGGCGTGTGTGTTGTGTGTGTGTGTGTGTGTGGTGTGTGTGTGTGTGTGTGTGTGTTGTGTGTGTGTGTGTGTGTGTGTGTGTGTCTAAAGTCTAAAGAGAGAGCAGACTGCTAACTCATGCCAAAGCACCAGAAAACACGTTTGCAGCTTTAAAACTTGTCAGCAGCGTTTATGCAACATGCTACTTTTCATCTGTGCAAAGACTTTGACATCTGCCCTGCCCCGCACACACACACACACATACACACACACTTAAAGAGCCCACATTCTGGCATCTTAATGCGTGTGTCTGTGTGTGTGTCTGTGTGTGTTTGTGTGTGATGGCTTCCTCAGTTTCTTTTTAAACCCAGGACTTGATGACATCACAAGCATCCTTCAGGCTGCCTGAGTGCACGCAAGGATGCAGATACTGTGTGTGTGTGTGTGTGTGTGTGTGTGTGTGTGTGTGTGTGTGTGTGTGTGTGTGTGTGTGTGTGTGTGTGTGTCTGTGTGCGCAGCAGGGCTGGCAAGCTGCAGCTTTGTTTTGCTTTAGTATTGATAGAGTTATTGCTGCTTGCCAACATTGCAGGGGCTTAGGAGCTTAAAGCGCTGATTGTGTGTGTGTGTGTGTGTGTGTGTGTGTGTGTGTGAGAGAGAGAGAGATGGGCTTGCTCAGCCAGTCCACTGATAATTGCGTGCTGGAGGAGCGGATTTAGACGCTAATGCCCTCCTGAAAACACAGACAAAGAGATGGATGGAGAGAGAGAGAGAGATGAAGGAGAGAAATGCTGATGCATCATTCTCTCTTTCTTTATCACACTCTTTCTTTGTTCTATGTCTTTCAGGCTTACATTAATACACACACGTATACACACACACACACACACACACACAGATGCTGACCCTCTTATATTCAGATGCACTTTCATCATACTCTGTCTGCATCCTCAGGCATTTCAGTGCAAACACACACACACACTCAAATACGCACACATACACACATACATGCATGCATGCATACACACACACTTAGACACACTTCCCCCATCCCCCCTTCCCCAAACACACACACACACACACACACACACACACACACGCATGCATGGAACTAAAGTTCATAATAAGTATAAATCTACTTGTATGTAAATGTACAATTCTTCTGCCTATATGAATGGCTGACTTTAAGGTGTGAATCAAACGAGTGGCTGACTTTAGGGTTGAGAAGACGGAGACCATGTGGGCTGTCTGTCCCCAAAGCCAACAATACAATTCAAAACAGTAGAGACTGTTGCAGGAGCACTGCAGATGCCTCTCTGGCCTGTTGTGTGGGTCTCTGGTTGAGTTCCTCATAGAAGCTTATCCTGCACCATTTCCTACACTTTCTAATGCAAAGCCAAACTATTCCACCAGCAACACTGCTGGCGTGATGCTGCTAGCTACGCTCGCTAGGGCCAGAGAGACAGGCACACGCTGCATTCATCTTGATTAATCATTTGAATAGTAATTAATGAAATTCCAGGCTGGGATGGGGCCTGTCAGGTAATGCCAGAGACCCATCAAATTCATTCTCAAATTCATTCTGCCATGCCTGTAACTTATTGGAATGCTGAAATCAAAGACGTCGGTGCCCGTGTGATGTGCCCATGTGATGTGCCCATGTGATGTGTTCATGTATCAAAGTCACCCAACTGAATCAGTTTTTTGTTTCAAAAAGACAGAACTCCTCTGTCGTGTCCCATTTACTCTCAGTTTAGTTTCAGTTCCTCTTTAAAGTGCATCTCTTCCTCTTCACCAGGGACTATGGCCTGGTCCAGGTCCTCACACCTGAACTCCCACACACACACACACACACATTTTTTCTTTCTCCGTATGCAACTTTTCTCCCTCTCTAATCTTTCAGCTACCATCTGATATTGTGATGGACTTTTGGATTAACTGATCCCCCTCCTCTACCTCTGCAGGTCAGCATCCTGGGAAATCAGACCTACAATCCAGTCCCAGTTTACACAGGTAAAACATGTTTGTTAGTGTGTGAGTGTGTGCGTGTGTGCGTGTGCGCGTGTGCGCGTGTGCGCGTGTGTGTGTGTGTGTGCGTTTCTCACTGCCATGTATGTATGTGTTCCTCACCAGGCGGCAAGCCTTTCGGTCCACCCCCCGAGGGGTGGAGCTCCATGATGAGGTGGGGGAGGAGCCAGCGCTGTCCCTGGCCAAGACGAGCAGCTCGGAATGCAACAGCTCTGATGAGCTCACTGGCCCCTCCTCTGAGCTGGACGACACCTTGCGGCCCTTTGATGACCTCCTGCTTCGCTATAGCAACGCTGCGTCTCGCTATGACGACGCAGCTCCCCTGGTGCCACAGCACACCAACTCCTCCTCTTCCTCCTCCTCTTCCTCTCACCGCTCACTGCCCCCTCCCATATCCCGCCCCCTATCGCCAGGATTGGACAGGATCAATCGCAACGGCCGCTGGGCAGAGTCTGGCTCGGGGTCGGGCTCAGGGTCGTCTGACCCGGAGCGGACAGAGCAGTCGGCCAGCGAGGGAGAGGAGAGCCGGCCAGAGGAGCTCACACACACGACACACCACACACACACACACACAGCCAGTGACACACACAGCAGCCATGCCACGCCCCTATATTCCAGCTCCGCCTCTGAGAGGGCCGGCATAAATGTGGCCCTGCCCACAACCTATTTCTCCGTGGATACTTGCATGACGGACACGTACCGCGCTAAATATCACAAGCGCAGGCCCGCCCTCCACATGATGGTTGACGCCCAGGGGGAGGAGCCAAGCTCGTCAGGAGGGGAGAGTGACCGCGGGGAGGGAGGAAGTCCCACCCCCTCAGATATGCAGCTGTCCAAACCAGAAGCAGGTACACACACACACACACACACACAGAGCTAAACACAATCATAACACAGTCATCTGGCTTCTGTGATATGTGTGTGTGTGTGGGTGATTATTACACAGAAGTCTTTGCAGGTTGTGTCTGTTGTACACACATGTGGTGTGTGACAGGAGTGTGTGTTGTGTGTTCCAGGTTACACCAGCAGCAAGATGACGGCCAAATGGAACCCTGTCTCCTTTAAAGGACTGGATGAGCACGGCTTCCTCTAGACACACACACACACGCACTCACACACACACACACGCACACACACACTCACTCACTCACTCACTCACACATACACACACATACACACACTCACTCACACATACACACACACACACACACACTCACTCACACACACACACACACACACACACACACACACACACACACACACACACACCACACACACACACGCACGCACACACACACACACACTCTCTCACACACACACACACACACCATCCAAAGGGCTCGATTTGCACAGCTTCCTCTTCCAGAGGAGCTCAAGAGATTCCAGTGTAGCAGAAATCACCTGAGGCAGGCACGCCTCCAACCCAATCTGCTCCTGCTCCACCCCTGACCCTGCCCAGCTCTGCCCCGCCCCTGCCCAGCTCTGCCCCGCCCCTGTCCAACTATACCCCGCCCCTGTCCAGTTCTGTCCCGCCCCTACCCAGCTCTGCCCTGCCCCCTACCTGTCCATTCCCACCCCTGGGTTTCCTTGTTTGCTTGTCATGGGAATAGATCTTCCAGACTGAACCCCAAATCCACTGACATACTTCAGTTCCCATGATCCTCTGCTCTGTGGTTGCCGACCCACCCCCACCCCGTGGTTCCTTTGGCTGAGCAACCCATGCGGTCAGTTTCTGATTTTAAACTCCTTTTCTGTCTTCTATCTCTAACATGCCCAATGACCTTTAACCTCCAGACATCTTTGTGTCTGTGAGAATGGACATAGAACACTGAGAGGATGGACTTGTAACTGACTAATCACAATCCAGAGGCGGGGTCTGGACTTGTAACTGACTAATCACAATCCAGAGGCGGGGTCTGGACTTGTAACTGACCAATTACAATGCAGAGGCGGGTCTTTTCCTCTTGTCTCAGTCCTACTGTAGTCCTGCTGTAGATTTGCCACTTTTGATTTGATTTGATTTGATTCTGTTTTATTTTCATTCTCTTTCTGAACGGTTTGTACTTCGTCCTGACTGACTTTGGACAGTGCCTTATTTTCTATAGAGCGATGATTTCAAATAGGTGTCACCGTTTGTAAAAAATGTGTACCTTTATAGATGCTTTTGTATGACATTCATTTCATTTTTATTGATTAACATCTGTTTAATAAACCATTTTATTTAATCAGACATGTGGTCCAAATGATGTCTATGCATCTCCAACATAACACTCATTAAGCAGACATTAACCAGAGGGAATAGTGCCCCCTACTGACCACAATTCACCAACATCACCTCCAACAGCCACATTATATCCCACTGGGTCTCCCACTCCAGGCCTGCTCCTGCTCAGCTGTGCTTGGTAGCAGAGCTGGGATCCACTGGGCCGGCTTCAGGCTCTGTAGCAGAGCTGGGATCCACTGGGCCGGCTTCAGGCTCTGTAGCAGAGCTGGGATCCACTGGGCTGGCTACAGGCTCTGTAGCAGAGCTGGGATCCACTGGGCTGGCTACAGGCTCTGTAGCAGAGCTGGGATCCACTGGGCCGGCTACAGGCTCTGTAGCAGAGCTGGGATCCACTGGGCTGGCTACAGGCTCTGTAGCAGAGCTGGGATTCACTGGGCCGGCTACAGGCTCTGTAGCAGAGCTGGGATCCACTGGGCCGGCTACAGGCTCTGTAGCAGAGCTGGGATCCACTGGGCCGGCTTCAGGCTCTGTAGCAGAGCTGGGATCCACTGGGCCGGCTACAGGCTCTGTAGCAGAGCTGGGATCCACTGGGCTGGCTACAGGCTGTCGCTGCCATCTGGTGGCCGGTGTGAGGACTGCAGCCCCCGTGGGGCAAGCTCAAATGAGGACATGAAGGGGAAATGAGGTACCAGTCTTGACACTTTTAACAAAAGAATGTAAATTAGGAAAGTATATTTTATTTTACCATGACAGTTTCATATTCATATTATGTGAGGTTTACATAACAACAATAATGATATCAAACCGTTGAAACACTAGATACCAACACTAAGAGTGAAGGGAGTTGCATTGCCACATTCCCAAGGTTACCCATGGTTAGCTGAATCACAGTACAGATGAGGCTCCTGGCGTGGCTGAGTGTGTGTGTGTGTGTGTGTGTGTGTGTGTGTGTGTGTGTGTGTGTGTGTGTGTGTGAGAGAGAGAGAGAACAGTGTTTCTACCTTTCAGCCAAGTCCAAATGAGAGATACATTTGCTATGTAGTTAATGTGACACACACACACACACATACACACTGACTCATATAGCCTAACACAATGTGTACACACAGTCATCAACTAACCCAGAACCTTCCATAATATCCAGAAAGCCTCTTGGTCTCTGAGTCCAGTAAACTCCTTCTGTTGCTGAGTGCTCCTGTGACCACGTCTCAAACACTCATCACAGTAGTTAGTCCACACACACACACACACACACACAGGGTTCCAAACACTCCAGACAACAATAAGGCCTTAGAGTCCATACACACACACACACACACAGGGTCCCAAGGGCTCTGGTGAAGTCAGTGATGTCACATCTCAACAGTTTTCTCCAAAGCTGCACAAAGGTCACTGCACAGCTAACATGTCTGTGTGTGTTTGTGTGTGTTTGTGTGTCACAAGATCATGTGCTGATGTAACACACTTGTCTGTGTGTGTGTATGTGTCAGAGGTCATGTTCTAATGTAACACACAAAGCGGTGACCTTTGCCCTTTTTGCATTCCCTGATCTGCCACTTGCTCCGCCTCCAGACCAGCACACACTTCCTGGTTCCGTTCTGGGTCCGCGGGGGACTCCGCCTCCAGTTGGTGTATGTCACTGGCTCCCCGCCCACCCACTCCCAGCGGCCCCGCCTCTCACGGTCGTTAAGGCCTAGGAACATACAAGATCATTGGGTCAAAGGTCATTATCACTACTGAGGTGAAGGTCAGATAAATGTGAAAAGAGCTTATGGATGGGTGGAGTCCTCTCTCTGTGTGTGTGTGTGTGTGTGTGTGTGTGTGTGTGTGTGTGTGTGTACTAATAGTAATAGTGGTATATAGTATGCTTGTAAGTGTTCAGTTAAATAAAAAAGATTAGTGGGTGAGTAATGACTAGGTAGGTGTGTGTGTGTGTGTGTGAGTGAGCGAGAGAGTAGTGTTGATTAGGTGTGTGTGTGTGTATAGTAGTAATAGCTTGCTTGTCATTCAGTAAGTGTTAAATAATTTAGGTTGCTTTCACACCTATTTTTGTACCGATACAAATTCATGCTATTGTTCCGGGCTCGTTTCGGGTTCACACGGCACGTTTTTAGAACAGAACAAATGACTTAAACAAACACATGCGCGATCAAATCCATTGCATTCTAACCTACGCGCTAGGCTAGTCTGCTAGGTTACCATTTGACAGCTTCCCACCTAGCCTACTAGCATAGCTAATTAAGAATCTTGAAAATGGATCGTAAACTGCTAATACTTGCTTTTGTTGTGGTCCTTTGGATGGCTTATCAATGTGTTTGTTATCAAGAATACATTCAGTCTGAGCGTGAGTCCAGACCAGGTCTCTAAATAAAGTGACACACCTTATGAGGAGGCGCGCTGCCAACAGAAGAGACCGCAGGAGAGGACGAGCTCGCCCTCATTTACACAACCAAACAATCACCCAACTTCTACATAGGAGGAGACTGATCCGGTAGGCACTGTAGCTACCAGTAGCCTATCCAGCTGACGATAATAACATGAAGTCATGCAAACAGACTAGCCTGAATAATGCATTTGGTTACATCTCGATAGGATTGGTGTGACAGGGAATCGCTTTTTAAAACACTGGTTTTGGTGGTGGTGGGGCACAAATGCGTAGCCTCGGCAACGTGGCAAAGTTCCAAAATGACGTGTAGCAAGGCTACAGTAATATGTGCTCCAGAGAGTTGAAAGTTTTCACTGTAGCTGTTTATCCTATGATAATATAACATTGTGCTGCACAGTGAAAACAACGTGATATCCCACTCCACTGGCCCGATAGCTTTCACTCTGTAAATGAAGCGTTCTAGAGATCGATTGAAAAAGAGCCGAGAGCACCCCGTCCAAGCGGTCTGGATGGGTTTGTTTTGTTCCGGAACAGAGTACGATTGTTGCTTTCACATATACCCAATAGAACCGATCTCTGGGGGCGAGCCATCCACGTTCCGTTTGAAAGAGCCAGGTGTGAAAGCACCCTTAGATTAGTGGGTGAGTAGTGAGTGTGTGTGTGTGAGAGAGAGAGAGAAGAGTTGATTATGTGTGTGTGTGTGTGTGTGTTTGTGTGTGTGATGTGAGTTTACCGATCCAGAAAGGCTTTCGACCGCTGAAGTCCCAGAGCCAGTCCATGTCAGCCTTAGAGAGCACACTCACCAGGTTGCCATGGAAACTACATGTTTCAAAACAACAAAACATTCTGACTCAGAAGCGTGTGAGAGTCCAGTGAAGTCATCAGTATTGGGAAGATATGATACAGCTTTACATCTAGAGGTGTGTGTGTGTGTGTGTGTGTGTGTGTGTGTGTGTGCGCATGTGTGTACCTCTCCCGACAGGCTCGAGCGGCTGAACTCCATGTCTCTGTTCTGTCGCTGCTCAGGAGGTAACAGTGATGGACATGATGAGTCCACCCCTGGGGACACTTCTGAGCATTCACCACCTACACACACACACACACACACACACACACACACACACAGACAAGATGGAGGAGACATTGCCTTCTTTAACATAAAACAATACCCACTGTGTGTGTGTGTGTGTATGTGTGTGTGTGTGTGTTTGTGTTTGTGTGTGTGTGCGCATGGCATGTCGCAGTGTGATGACCTCATCAGTAGGTGCCCAGGGTTTCCAGACGGCTCCATTGCAGCGTGACAGCTGTCCAGTCGTCTCGTTGAAGTGGAGGAAACCCATCAGCTCTGGAGTACAGGCTTTAGGACTCTGAGACACACACACACATATGGCATTAGGACCTTGAGACACACACACACACAGACACACACATATGGCTTTAGAACCCTGAGACACACACAGCTTTAGGGCCCTATCACACACACATATACATACACATATAAACACAGCTTTAGGACCCTGTCAAACACACACACACACACACACACACACAGCTTGAGGACCCTGATACACACGCGCATGGTGTTTAGGATGCTCATTTTGGGTTGCCAATGTGGGGCCACATAACTGGGTCAGTTAGCCAAGGGGCCACATTAATGATACACTCAGCCAATAAGGGGCCACATCACTGAGGGACTCAGCCAATGAGGGGCCACATTAATGAGACAGTCAGCCAATGAGAAGTCACATCATTGAGACTCTCAGCCAATGAGGGGCCACATTACTGGTACACTCAGCCAGTGAGGGGGCACATTACTGAGACTCAGCCATTGAGGGGCCACATTACTGAGACACTCAGCCAATGAGAGGACACATTAATGAGACAGTCAGCCAATGAGAAGTCACATTACTGAGACTCTCAGCCAATGAGGGGCCACATTACTGTTACTCTCAGCCAGTGAGGGGCCACATTACTGAGACTCTTAGCCAATGAGGGGCCACATTGCTGAGACACTCAGCCAATGAGAGGACACATTAATGAGACAGTCAGCCAATGAGAAGTTACATTACTGAGACTCTCAGCCAATAAGGGGCCACATTACTTGTACACTCAGCCAATGAGGGGCCACATTAGTAGTACACTCGGCCAGTGAGGGGCCACATTACTGAGACTCAGCCAATGAGGGGCCACATTACTGGTACACTCAGCCAATGAGGGGCCACATTATTGAGACTCAGCCAATGAGGGGGTACATTACTGGGACAGTTAGCCAATGAGGGCTAAGACTCAAAGGAGTATCTGAATCAACCAATCCATATAGACTGCACACACACACACACACACGCACGCACGCACGCACGCACACAGAATCTGACACCTGTTTGGAGGGGTCTTTCCTGTTAGCTGCCGATGATTTCCTGCCTGTCTTGGGCCCCAGGGCGGCTTTTCCTGCAGGACCCTTGGGTGTGAGTGTGTGTGAGGAGATCCTGTGTGTATCTGCACCCTGTGCTTTACTGTGTGTATGCGTGGAATTCTTGGCCATCGGTCCACCCTGCGGGCTGTGGTCTCTCTGCTGCCCCCTGCTGGTCACCTGCACACTAGCCCTGCGTCCAGCCCGGGGCAGGGCGGAATCCTCCACATGCATGGACACGATGCCGTGGTACTGCAGCACAGGAACAGGAAACGCATCACTTCCTGTCTACAGCGACTTCACACAAGGCAGCTTTCCAAACATGTAATACACACATTTTCACACACATCATCAGTTTGAACTGTGAGGTTGGTTCTTACTGTCCAGCTGTGTGTTGTGTGTGTGTGTGTGTGTGTGTGTGTGCACGTCATACCGTGTAGATGACTTCAGAGCCATTCTTATGGACTGAGGAGGGAGGAATCTGCCAAAACACCAGAACACACAGCACTTAACACACACACACACACACACACACACACACACTCTCACTCCACACCAAAATAACACTCCAACACACACACACACACACTCTCACTTCACCCCAAAATAACACTCCAACACAGACACACACACACACACACACACTCACTTAAAGCACATTCACACTTATTCACCTTTCTGCCGTTGCCACTGGTCCTCAGTCTGTTCCTGTTGGCGGGGGGGTGGGGTGTGTGTGTTTCCCCGTCCCCGCGGGTGTGTGTTGGTGCTGCTCTGTCCCCCTGTGTGAGGGGCAGAGTCTCCACCTGGATGGACCCATGATTAGGGAGCGGCCTTGCCTCCACTTGCGGCTCCCCCTGCACAACCCCCTCAGGGCCCAAACGCCGCCTACACTGGGCTGGGGGAGAGCACACACACACACACACACACACACACACACACACACACACACAGAGGAGACACAGACTGACCTTTGTGCACATCAGTCCCACAGAGCAGAGGGATCTGGCCCACATCTGGCTAGACCACGGCACAGGTGGTATTCAGTCTGCCCTGGCAAACTGCAGATGTGGCAGAGGTGCCACTGCTTTCAGTGCGACGTGGGCCAGTTATGGAGCAAAGCATTTGGGCCAAATGTCTGATTAGAACCCTGGGTCATATATCTCAATGCGCTCCTCTGACAGGATCACGGCCCAGGCGTGGCAGAGAAGGCTTTCATGCGCCAAACACCTGGGCCAGGTAGGACACCATTTAATCATGACAAAAGCACTCAAGTGTTTGCACTGATTAACACAAACTAGCATACTAGCAAACCCTAGACTGTGACCTGGGATGGCGAGTGGCCTCAAGGGATTCTGGGTAAATCTCCCTTTATCTTATGTGACCTGAGCTGGCGAGTGGCCTCATGTGACCTGAGATGGCGAGTGGCCTCATGTGACCTGAGATGGCGAGTGGCCTCAAGGGATTCTGGGTAAATCTCTCGATGACTTATGTTTGTTTTTTTACTATTTAGTTTCTCAAAATGTATGATTGAATAATTAACCACAATTAAGTGTGTGTGTGTGCGCATGTGTCACCTGTATCAGCAATTTTGACCAGTACTCTACTGTTACTGGTCAGTACTGTGTGTGTGTGTGTGTGTGTCACCTGTATCAGTAATCTTGACCAGTACTCTACTGTTACTGGTCAGTACTGTGTGTGCGTGTGTGTGTGTGTGTCACCTGTATCAGTAATCTTGACCAGTACTCTACTGTTACTGGTCAGTACTGTGTGTGTGTGTGTGCGTGTGTGTGTGTGTCACCTGTATCAGTAATCTTGACCAGTACTCTACTGTTACTGGTCAGTACTGTGTGTGTGTGTGTGTGTGTCAGCTGTATCAGTAATCTTGACCAGTACTCTACTGTTACTGGTCAGTACTGTGTGTGTGTGTGTGTGTGTGTGTGTGTGTCACCTGTATCAATAATCTTGACCAGTACTCTACTGTTACTGGTCAGTACTGTGTGTGTGTGTGTGTGTGTGTGTGTGTGTGTGTGTGTGTGTGTGTGTGTGTGTGTGTATGTGTCACCTGTATCAGTAATCTTGACCAGTACTCTACTGTTACTGGTCAGTACTGTGTGTGTGTGTGTGTGTGTGTGTGTCACCTGTATCAGTAATCTTGACCAGTACTCTACTGTTACTGGTCAGTACTGTGTGTGTGTGTGTGTGTGTGTGTGTGTGTGTGTGTCACCTGTATCAGTAATCTTGACCAGTACTCTACTGTTACTGGTCAGTACTGTGCCCACTGGTGTGAACAGCGACGCCTCAAACTCCTCCTCCACCTCCTCAAGGGCATCACGCAACACCTCCACCCTCCAGGTACGACTGGACACACCTGGCACACACACACACACACACACACACACACAAAACAAATACACACAGACACACACACACACTCACACACAAACAATTACACACACAGATACACACATACACACAAAAACAATCACACACACAAAAACAAACACACACACACACACACATACAGGAGAGAGACATTAATGAAGCAACAGTTTGATTAAGTAATATAATGAACCCTTCAATACTGTGGTGCAGTGAGGCTACAGACCAGGGCTGGTTTCTCCATAACGATGAATCAGAATGTACTAACACATGTTCTACTCTGATATAATGACCGTATGTACTAACACATGTTCTACTCTGATATAATGATCATATGCACTAACACATGTTCTACTCTGATATAATGACCGTATGTACTAACACATGTTCTACTCTGATATAATGACCGTATGTACTAACACATGTTCTACTCTGATATAATGACCGTATGTACTAACACATGTTCTACTCTGATATAATGACCGTATGTACTAACACATGTTCTACTCTGATATAATGACCGTATGTACTAACACATGTTCTACTCTGATATAATGACCGTATGTACTAACACATGTTCTACTCTGATATAATGATCATATGCACTAACACGTTCTATTCTGATATTATGATTATACTGTACTAACGCATGTTCTATACTCCTGATGTTATGGATCATATGTGCTAACATGCAACTACAAGCAGTGTGGCTTATTCTAATCACGGTGTTCTGCTTCATGTCCATCACTCAGTGTCACTTGTCCTGTCTGACCCCCGCTAGTTGGGATGAGCCCTTGAGCCGTGGATCTGCCCAAGGCTTCTCTCTTCAGTAACTCCTGTTGCTCTTAAGGGCTCCTTGTTAAGGTCTTCAAAGCACCATGACACAACTCTGTTGTAAATGGTGCTGTATGAATAGAATTGAATTGAATGATGGGTCACTCATGAACCTGCACGTGTTGTTTAGATGTTCTTACACAACACTGGTTTTGGGAAACAGCCAGAGAACCCAAGATGTTCTTAAGAGGGACTTTATGATCTACTCAGGCTGAAGGGAAACCTGACACGGACGGGGAGTCTGACTCGCATACGCGCGCGCACACACACACACACACACACACACACACACACACACACACACACAGTGATGCTGCTGACCAGGATCAAACACACACACACACACACACACAGTGATGCTGCTGACCAGGATCAAACACACACACACACACACACACAGTGATGCTGCTGACCAGGATCAAACACACACACACACACACACACACACACAGTGATGCTACTGGCCAGGATCAAACACACACATACAACACACACACACACACACACACACACACACACACACAGTGATGCTGCTGACCAGGATCAAACACACACACACACACACACACACACACACACACACACACACAGTGATGCTACTGGCCAGGATCAAACACACACATACAACACACACACACACACACACACACACACACAGTGATGCTGCTGACCAGGATCAAACACACACACACACACACACACACACAGTGATGCTACTGATCAGGATCAAACACACACATACACACACACACACACACACACAAAGTGATACTACTGACCAGGATCAAACTGGACCAGGCTGGATGTGGGGAGTCTGAAGTCCTTCCCTGCTGCTGCTGACAGAGAGCTCACCTGGAGGGAACCACCAGAGGGCATCAGACACACACACACACACACACACACACACACACACACACACACACACACATGGTCTGACAGACCAAACACACAAATACACACACAATGCACACACACATGATCTGACTCTAGTATCACACACATACACACACACACACACACACACACACACACACTGCAAACACACACACAAGAAAGGACCAGGAGGCCTGTACCTTGACCGTGACGAAGGACGACTCCTGCACGTTGCCCTTTCTGGTTAGCGTTAGCGGGATGCTAGCCTGGTCCTCACACACCTGATATTCAGTCTGGGCAAACCCCACAGACGACCAGCTAAACACTAGCCTGCAGTGAGTGCACACACACACAAACACACACACACACACACACAGATAACACAATCACATATTACCAGTCACATACTAGTCACATACCAGTTTCTAAATGCAATTTGATACTGACAAATAAGTGTGTGTGTGGGTGTATATGTGTGTGTGTGTGTATGTGTATGTATGTGTGTGTGTGTGTATATGTGAATGTGTGTATATATGTGTGTGTGAGTATATACGTGTGTGTGAGTGTGTGTGTGTGTATGTGTGTGTGTGTGT
>PYXC01001894.1:50000-75000 GCA_015244755.2 Tenualosa ilisha | reverse complement strand
ACACACACACACACACACACACACACACACACACACGTTAACCTGACTCACCCACCGCCACTGTGATACCAGTGTTCCTGTGGACACACACACACACGCACAAACACACACACACACACGCACACACACACATACACACACACACACACACACACACACACACACACACACGTTAACCTGACTCACCCACCGCCACTGTGATACCAGTGTTCCTGTGGACACACACACACACACACACACACACACACACACACGTTAACCTGACTCACCCACCCCCACTGCTATACTAGTGTTCCTGTGGACACACACACACACACATACACACACACACACACACACACACACACACACACACACACGTTAACCTGACTCACCCACCCCCACTGCCATACCAGTGTTCCTGTGGACACACACACACACGCACACACACACACACACACACACACACACACACACACACACACACACACACGCACACACGTTAACCTGACTCACCCACCCCCACTGCTATACCAGTGTTCCTGTGGACACACACACACACACACACACACACATACACACACGCACACAGACATCACAACATCAGAGAGTATTACAAACACACACAAACACACACAGACTGACATCACATCATTACACACACACAAACAGACATCACAGCACCAGAGAGAATTACAAACACACACACACACATAACGCACACAGACATCACAACATCAGAGAGAATTACAGACATAAAGACACACACACATCCAGAGTGATGTGCGTGTGTGTGTGTGTGTGTGTGTCCACAGGAACACTGGTATAGCAGTGGGGGTGGGTGAGTCAGGTTAAAGTGTGTGTGTGTGTATGTGTGTGTGTGTGTGTGTGTTTGTAATTCTCTCTGATGTTGTGATGTCTGTGTGTGTGTGTGTGTGTGTGTGTGTGTGTGTGTGTGTGTGTGATGAATCAGACCTGATGATTTCAGGCTTCTCATTATTGATAGGCAGCACACTCACACACGTGTGTGAATATATGTGTGTGTGTGTAATGAATCAGACCTGCTGATTTGAGGCTTCTCATTATATCAGCACACTCACACACACGTGTGCCTGGAGTGTGTGTGTGCGTGTGCGTGCGCGTGCGCGTGTGCGTGTGCGTGTGCGTGTGCGTGTGCGTGTGGAGTGTGTGCGTGTGCGTGTGCGTGTGCGTGTGCGTGTGCGTGTGCGTGTGCTTTTGGTGTGTGTGTGTGTGTGTGTGCGTGTGTGTGTGGTGTGTGTGTGTGTGTGTGTGTGTGCGTGTGTGTGGCGTGTGTGTTAGTGTTGAATCAGACCTGATGATTTGAGGCTCCTCATCATTGACGGGCAGCACACTCACACACACACGTCTCTGGAGTGTGTGTTTGCCATCTGACAGCTCGATGTCAAAACCATCCTGTTCGCTCTCAGAATCATCATGCATGTACATCAGAGTCATACCTGGACACACACACCACGCACACACAAACACACACACACACACACACACACACACACACACACACACACACACACACACACACACACACAGAGTGCAAACACACACAAGGATGTCATGGATGTATTGTTTGTAATGCAATGCTGTAGCTAGTAACACCATCTATAAGTCCTGACTCTCCCATCCAAACTGCTGTGTGTTAGTGAGATGAGGTCTCATAACATGGTCTGCCAGTGTGTAGAGAATGGAGTCTCTGAGCAGATGTTTCTAGGCTGACTAATAGAGAATAGAGTCTCTGAGCAGATATTTCTAGACTGACTAATAGAGAATAGAGTCTCTGAGCAGATGTTTCTAGGCTGACTAATAGAGAATAGAGTCTCTGAGCAGATATTTCTAGACTGACTAATAGAGAATAGAGTCTCTGAGCAGATGTTTCTAGGCTGACTAATAGAGAATGGAGTCTCTGAGCAGATGTTTCCAGACTGACTAATAGAGAATAGAGTCTCTGAGCAGATGTTTCTAGGCTGACTAATAGAGAATAGAGTCTCTGAGCAGATGTTTCTAGGCTGACTAATAGAGAATGGAGTCTCTGAGCAGATGTTTCTAGGCTGACTAGTAGAGAATGGAGTCTCTGAGCAGATGTTTCTAGGCTGATTTGGGTACTGACACTGAGACCCTACACAGATACACCAGTGCTGCCATTCCTTTGCTGTTTTCTTGGTTTGTGGCAGATTTGTGTTTGCATTTTTGTCCACTGAACTCCCCCTACAGCTTTTGAGACTTGGCTGCACCTTGCTTTTTCCTGTCTCCACCCAGATGCACCCAAAAAGTGTTACACAACCTTCCTCTTAACCTGCGAAATTAAGGTAAATGAAGCTAAAATAGTTGCACAGGCTCACAGGCACCTCTGCCTCCCCCTGCTGGTTTCACTCTGTTTTCTTTATGTTTTTAGTGTGTATATGTGTGTGTGCATGTAGGTCATGTGTATGCTGCGGCATGCCTGAATATCCTAAAGGATGAATAAAATCTATCTATCTATCTATCTATCTATCTATCTATCTATCTATCTATCTATCTATCTATCTTTAACCTCACTACACTACACCTCTGCCTCCCCCTGCTGGTCAGTGTGGGTACCGTTCTTTAAGTCCTCCATGGTGAAGTCTCTCATCACCATCCCCGTGTCGCCCGCGTCCTTTACCAGACGCCGGAACCTCACCACCTGGTTGGCATGGTAACTGCCAACGATGGAGCCGTGCTGTGGTGGCTGCACCACGCTGAACTTCAGATGGTCTCCAGGAACGTCCAGGTCCACAGCGTTAAAGATGGACGGGTCCAGTTCCTTCACTTCACCCTCCCGCACCTGGAAAAGAAGCCTTATTAATCCATCACTGCACAATCAATCCCTCAACTTAGTCAATATTAATCTATCTCTGCAAATAATAATTTAAAGCACCTTCCAAATTACCCAATCAAAATCCATCCTGCCCCAAATATTACAACAGTGAACTTGCCAACATCTTAAAATACACACATTTGCCCAATGCATGATCAGACATGAGTAATCTATCATCCTCATATATCAGACATGAGTAATCTATCATGTTCATGTGTCAGACATGAGTAATCTATCGCGCTCATGTATCTAAGATGTTTTTCTGTGTGTTTCTGGATGTCAGCTTTCAGTCCGCCAGACCAGTAGATGAAGTTCAGTGATCCGTCTGTCCACTAGGGGGTGTGGTGCATGCTGGCTTCAGGGATACTCATGGTGGCTTTTATAACCAGGTGTGGGGTGCTGAGGTGTCCACTAGGGGGTGTGGGGTGTGCAGTGATCTGTATGTCCACTAGGGGGTGTGGGGTGTGCAGTGATCAGTATGTCCACTAGGGGGTGTGGGGTGTGCAGTGATCCGTATGTCCACTAGGGGGTGTGAGGTGTGCAGTGATCCGTATGTCCACTAGGTGGTGTGAGGTGTGCAGTGATCCGAATGTCCACTAGGTGGTGTGAGGTGTGCAGTGATCCGTATGTCCACTAGGGGGTGTGAGGTGTGCAGTGATCCGTATGTCCACTAGGGGGTGTGAGGTGTGCAGTGATCCGTATGTCCACTAGGGGGTGTGAGGTGTGCAGTGATGTCCACTAGGGGGTGTGGGGTGTGCAGTGCTCCTTGATTCCCTGGTGCTTACCGTGATGTTGCGGGCCAGGAAGTCAGGCGTCTCGTCATTGGTGGGATTGATGATGATGTAGAGGGGTGCGGGGGCAGAGCGCCTCTGTCCGTCAGTCACGCACACCATCAGCTGGTCCCTGGTGGGCTCCATGCGCTCGTGCTGAGACTGGACGTAGTTTATATGACCTTGGAGAAGGTCACTGTAGCGGAGCGACCCTGACATACACACAAATACACACGCAGGATTGTGTGTCATCAGGAAAGGTGTTTTCTGTGTTGGCTGGTAAGAACATACTGTGTGTGTATGTGTTTGTGTGTGTGTGTGTGTGTGTGTGTGTGTGTGTGTGTGTGTGTAGTGTGTGTAACTAACCAATACTGATGCCCATGTTGCTCTTCTCGAAGCCGGGGCTTGGCAGGATGTTCTCAATGTAGCCCACCTGTGGCGGGTTCAGCAGCACCACTTCCAGGTCTCCCTCGGGTGTGTCTACATCCGACACCTTCAGGTGCGTCTCTCGCAGGGTCGCCCAGCCCCCCTCATCCACCACAAACACATCACCTGCACACAGAATAGGTGATTGTACTACAGTGATGCCGGGTGGTCGGTTGCTATAGTGATGGTGGGAGTTTGGTTGCTATAGTGACAGTTACCTAAAGTCATGGTGGGGGTTTGGTTACTATAGTGACAGTTACCAATAGTCATGGTGGGGGTTTGGTTACTATCATGATAGTTACTGATAGTGATGGTGGGAGTTTGGTTGCTATAGTGACAGTTACCTATAGTAATGGAGGGAGGTCTGTTGCCATAGTGACAGTTACCTATAGTGATGGAGGGAGGTCTGTTGCTATAGTGATAGTTACTTGTAGTGATGGAGGGGGGTCTGTTGCTATAGTGATAGTTACTTGTAGTGATGGAGGGGGGTCAGTTGCTCTAGTGACATTTACCTATAGTGATAGTGGGTTTCGTTGCTATAGTGATGGTTACCAATAGTGATGGTGGGAGGTTGGTTGTCCACAGGAAACACTGTGATGTTGAGGTCATACACAGGAAGTGTGTGTGAGAGCTGTGGAGTGTGTTTTGATCCTGTCTCATAGCAACAAGATGGGGCAGCCTCCCCCTCGCTGTCGGAGATGACAAGAGTGATGGTGTCATAGCGCGGTGTCAGGCCGATCTCCTGTCCTGGGGAAGAGACGTGAGGTTCAGACTGGAGCCGGGCTGGAGGACTCAGGACTACACACACAATTATTTCCCAATGCCAGTGTGTGAGTGTGTATGTTTCTACGTGTTTGTGTGTGTGTGTGTGTGTGTGTGTGTGTGTGTGTGTGTGTGCGCGCTTATACATGTTTCTACATGTGTGTATGTGTGTGTTTGTAGATATATGTGTGTGTGCGTGTGTGTGTGTGTTTGTAGATGTGTCTGTGTCTGTGTGTGAGTGTGTGTGTGCTTGTGAATGAGTGTGTATATGTACCTGTGTGAGAGTGTGTGTGTGTGTGTGTGTGTGCGTGCACTTCTACATGTTTCTACATGAGTGTATGTGTGTGTTTGTAGATATATGTGTGTGTGTGTGTGTGTGTGTGTGTGTGTGTGTGTGTCTGTGTCTGTGCGTGAGTGTGTGTGTGCCTGTGTATGAGTGTGTATATGTACCTGTGTGAGTGTGTGTGTGTGTACCTGTGTGTCTGTAAGAGATGACCCTAGCGATGATGTCGGCCTGAGTAAAGCGGTCGACGACCAGGCCGCTCCGCAGTACGACACCGTAGTACGGCTGGCGGGCGATCATGTAGGTCAGGCGCTCATCCTCGCTGTCCACGTCGGTGGCATACACGTTCTCCACCGTGATGACCACTTCCTGTCCCTCTCGGCAGTCCAGCACGGCCTTCAGGCCCCGCATGAGGACCGGCACCTCATCATTGACCAGCGTCACCTGGGTGCAGGGTGGAGTAAACACCAGAGTAAACACCAGGGTAAACACCAGGGTAAACACCAGGGTAAACACCACAAGCAGGGATTACCACTGACCTGGACACAGGGCGTCACACAAGCCTGAATTACATAACAACACAACAACAGAGTAGAATAAACAGGGGAGACTTACTTACATATAACACAACAATAACAAGAGCGTAAACAACAGGGGAGACTGAATTACAAAACAACAATAACAAGAGCGTAAACAACAGGGGAGACTGATTCCTCTTGCAGTGCAGAGACACACTCTGTAACACTAAGGTCTGTGGCAGATCCTCAGAATTTCACAGAATTTTTAAAAACGTTATTTTTCTGGGCAATGCCTGTACACTTCAGACCCGCTATCATGATCTCCAAACCCTCCTGAATGACTCTCCAGAGATCAACGTGAGCTCAGGTGTGCACCAAACCTGCTCTGAGCTCCATTAGTGCGCTGTGCTGTTCACTGCAGCCAAACATGTCAATGAGTCGCCTATTTCTGCAGCCTCACACTGATCCCCACTTTGCTCCCACAGACATGAACTACCATAAACTACACAGCGCCACCTATCTGCCACCTTTGGCACAGCCACTGCAGTCAGAACAGGATTCATTAGGCCAAGATGTCTCTCATTACAGACCAGCTTTAATTAGGGAACAGACTTTTTACTTTAATTGTTTATAGAACTAGATTAGCGTAATCAGATGTCGTGTCATCGTTCATCAGTGGACACAGATCTCAAGGATTCAAATTAAGCCAGAAGATTACGCTAATCTATTTCTGTAAATGATTAAGTCCTCTTGCCTGTTTCTGATTGTCAGTCTAGCTTACATGTTCCTGATTAAAGAGGATGAAGTTTCATTCTGATCTCAATCTGTGTTTGTGTTTCATTGTTGTATAAATTATAGAGCTGATTCACCCTCTAAATTTGCTCTCTCTCTCTGTGTGTGTGTGTGTGTGTGTGTGTGTGTGTGTGTGTGTGTGTGTGTGTGTGTGTGTGTGTGTGTGGGACAGTGTGTGTTTCCAGTGCTGTACCTTAATGTCCAAGACAAACTCTGCAGTGTTGTTTCCATCAGTGGCCATGAGCTCAACATCATCATGATCACTTTCTGAACCGTCATGGACGTACCTGCACACACACACACACACACACGCACACGCACAAACACACACACACACACACACAATAATGTCAGTGCAACCATATACAAACACACTAACTCACTCTCTGAACCGTCATGGACGCACCTGCACACACACACACACACACACACACACACACACACACACACACAATCAATAATGTCAGTGCAACCATATACACACACACTCACTCACTCTCTGAACCGTCATGTACATACCTGCACACACACACACACACACACACACACACACACACACACACAATAAAGTCAGTGCAACCGTATACACACACACTCACTCACTCTCTGAACCGTCTTGGACGTACCTGCACACACACACACACACACACACACACACACACACACACACACACACACACACACACACACACACAATAATGTCAGTGCAACCATATACACACACATTCACTCACTCTCTGAACCGTCATGGACGTACCTGCACACACACACACACACACACACACACTCTCTCACACACACAATCTATAATGTCAGTGCAACCATATACACACACACTCACTCACTCTCTGAACCGTCATGTACATACCTGCACACACACACACACACACACACAATCAATAATGTCAGTGCAACCATATACACACACACTCACTCACTCTCTGAACCGTCATGGACGTACCTGGCACACACACACACACACACACACACACACACAAAATCAATAATGTCAGTGCAACCGTATACACACACACTCACTCACTCTCTGAACCGTCATGGACATACCTGCACACACACACACACATAAACAATCAATAATGTCAGTGCAACCATATACACACACACTCACTCACTCTCTGAACCGTCATGGACATACCTAAACACACACACACACACACACACACACCCACAAACTCTCTCACACACACACAATCTATAATGTCAGTGCAACCATATACACACACACTCACTCACTCTCTGAACCGTCATGTACATACCTGCACACACACACACACACACACACACACACACACACACAATCAATAATGTCAGTGCAACCATATACACACACACACTCACTCACTCTCTGAACCGTCATGGACATACCTGCACACACACACACACACACACACACACACACACAAAAAACATTCTTCCCCAAATGAGTGTGTTAGATATCTGAACTTTCAGTCTCCTGAGGTTGAGCATTGTTAAGTTGTGTCCCATCTTGATGGTGTGTGTGTGTGTGTGTGTGTGTGTGTGTGTGTGTGTGTGTGTGTGTGTGTGTGTGTGTGTGTGTGTTGTGAAAGTCTGCCCTAACTTTAAGTCTCTTGAGGACGAGCAGTGTGAAGGTTTGTCCCGTTCTGGTGGTGTGTGTGTGTGTGCATGTGTGTGCATGTGTGTGTGGTGTACGTGTGTATGTGTGCGTGTGTGGTGTGTGGTGCGTGTGTGCATGTTTGTGTGTGTCTATGTGTGTGTGTGTTTGTGTGTGTGTGTGTGTATATGTGTGTGCGTGTGTGTGTGTGTGTGTGTGTGTGGTGTGTGTGGTTTTGGATGTCTGACCTAACTTTCAGTCTCTTGAGGTCGAACAGTGTAAAGCTGTGTCCGGTCCTGAAGGGGGCGCCGTTGAGCTGGATTTCTCCATGTTGAGGGGGTCTTCTCACTTCCACCCTCAGCAGCTCCTCACTGGAGTCTGGATCTGACACGCTCAGATGGTCCTCACTCAGCCAGCACTCTCCCCCCTCCTCCACACGCAGGGGGTTGGTCAACACCTGCAACACACACACACACACACACACACACACACGCTCAGATAGTTCTCACCTACCCAACACTCACCACCCTCCTCCACACGCAGGGGGTTAGTCAACACCTGCAACACACACACACACACACACACACACACACGCTCAGATAGTTCTCACCTAACCGACACTCACCACCCTCCTCCACACGCAGGGGGTTAGTCAACACCTGCAACTACCACACACACACACACACACACACACACACACGCTCAGATAGTTCTCACCTACCCAACACTCACCACCCTCCTCCACACGCAGGGGGTTAGTCAACACCTGCAACACACACACACACACACACACACACACACGCTCAGATAGTTCTCACCTAACCGACACTCACCACCCTCCTCCACACGCAGGGGGTTAGTCAACACCTGCAACTACCACACACACACACACACACACACACACACACACACACAAACATGCTCAGATGGTCAAGTGCGTTACCTGTGGTGACTGTAGTCAGGTGTTTAACTTATGGAGGCTGTAGCCAGGTGTGTTACCTGTGGTGGCTAGGTGTATGTAGTCAGGTGTGTTACCTGTGTCAGCTGTAGTCAGGTGTGTTACCTGTGTCACCTGTAGTCAGGTGTGTTACCTGTGTCAGCTGTAGTCAGGTGTGTTACCTGTGGTGGCTGGGTGTATGTAGTCAGGTGTGTTACCTGTGTCACCTGTAGTCAGGTGTGTTACCTGTGGTGGCTGTAGTCAGGTGTGTTACCTGTGGTGGCTGGGTGTATGTAGTCAGGTCTGTTACCTATGGAGGCTGTAGTCAGGTGTTTAACCTATGGAGGCTATAGTCAGGTGTGTTACCTGTGGAGGCTGTAGTCAGGTGTTTAAAGTATGGAGGCTGTAGTCAGGTGTTTTACCTGTGGAAGCTGTAGTCAGGTGTTTAAAGTATGGAGGCTGTAGTCAGGTGTGTTACCTGTGGAGGCTGTAGTCAGGTGTTTAAAGTATGGAGGCTGTAGTCAGGTGTTTTACCTGTGGAAGCTGTAGTCAGGTGTTTAAAGTATGGAGGCTGTAGTCAGGTGTGTTACCTGTGGAGGCTGTAGTCAGGTGTTTAAAGTATGGAGGCTGTAGTCAGGTGTGTTACCTGTGGAGGCTGTAGTCAGGTGTTTAAAGTATGGAGGCTGTAGTCAGGTGTGTTACCTGTGGAAGCTGTAGTCAGGTGTTTAAAGTATGGAGGCTGTAGTCAGGTGTGTTACCTGTGGTGGCTGGTTGTCGACAGGGAGCACGGTGACGTTGAAGCAGATGCCGGTGATGGTGACGCCCTGCTGGTTGGTGACAGAGAGGACAAACTGGACATGACGTGGGTGCAGACCAATGTCCAGGATGGGAGGCATGTAGGCCACCTTCAGGAAGTTTACAGCGTGCTGCACACACACACACACACACATTTTTCTTTAGTACCAACACATGTCTTTGCTTATCAACACACATCTGACTACATCAGTTACATTTGTTTACAAATGCACAATTGTTTTTTTATTGAACTGAACTGAATAGAATAGATGATTTCTTATCCCCTGTGCTGTGAGACCGCCACAGATGATCCAGATTGCAGCTGCACGTCTGGTTTTCAGCTAGCCTAAAAGGGCACATGTCACACCTCTGTTCATTGAACTCCACTGGCTACCCTTGGCTGCTCGCATCAAATTCAAGGCACTAATGGTGGCCTACAGGGTGACTGATGGTTCTGCTCCCATCTACCTGAATACTCTCTTAAAGCACTATGTCACCCGCTGGCTACTTCGCTCCTCCAAGGAACATTATCTAGCACAGCCAACACCTCACACAGGTCAATCCAGACTATTCTTATGTGTTGTTCCACACTGGTGGAATGACCTTCCAAGGGCTACCAGATCAACAGATACCCTCTCCACCTTCAAGACATTCTTAAAAACCCATCGTTTCCAAGAATATCTCTTGGCTTGAATTTCTGAATATCAGGAATGCACTTAATCTCTTACTCTTAATCTGTCTCTATATTGGACTTTATTACACTATTACACGTTCAACTTAAGTTACTGCACTTTTATTACACTATTGCACTTTCAACTTAAAGTGCTGCAAATGTTTATGTTATCAATATGCACTCTTTGTGCTTTGAGCACAGAGACAGGCAGACAGACAGATGGACAGACAGACCGGAGTTAATATGGGCCCTGAGCCATTTTTGGGGTATTTTTACTACCTCTACTTTTAAGCTCATATCTTGGTCATTTTAAGGGTCATACATACATGCTATATCTTGTTTTTCTCAGAACAGTCTAGGCTATCCAGATCTGGTTTCATTTTGTGAGCTACTATTTGCACTGATTTTATAAATAATAATAAACCAATAAAACGGAAATAAGAGCCTTTTTTTTTATTTATTGGAAGAAATTCAGGGTGATTTGACTACCTTTACTTTTAAGCCCATATCTTGGGCATGTACCGTTCCGGAGTAATTCAACAGAGAAGAATGGGTGAGAATTATGCATTGACTGATAACCCTGAGTGAGACAGAAATTTGTCAAAGCATTACTTGGCAAACATTTGATCCCTTGTTTTAACATGATAAATTCAATGCAGAAATATGTGTTTGGTGTCGTTGGAAAGCTGTGATTCTGTACTTTCTTTTGATATGCGTGACATGTCTGTGCGATCACGGGTTCGCGAGTAATTTGAACGTGAGTAATGGCTGCGCAGAGCGCTAATATGACAGATTTTTCCGACTATTTAAAAATTAATATCTCGCCGATGCTTGAGCACAAAAATAAGCGAGTGGACACGTTGGAAAGCCCTGGTTCTGCTGTTTCGTTTGGTATAAGTTCCATCTCACTACGATGTATAGTTCCGGAGTAATTCAACAGAGAAGAATGGCTGTGAATTTGGACGCAATTTGCGTCCATCGGGCCCATGAGGTTAAGGATAGAGACAGGCAGACAGACAGATGGACAGACAGACCTGAGTTAAGGACAGAGACAGGCAGATAGACAGATGGACAGACAGACCTGAGTTAAGGATAGAGACAGGCAGACAGACAGATGGACAGACAGACCTGAGTTAAGGACAGAGACAGGCAGACAGACAGATGGACAGACAGACCTGAGTTAAGGACAGAGACAGGCAGACAGACAGATGGACAGACAGACCTGAGTTAAGCACAGAGACAGACAGACAGACAGATGGACAGACAGGCCTGAGTTAAGCACAGAGACACGCAGACAGACAGATGGACAGACAGACCTGAGTTAAGCACAGAGACAGGCAGACAGACAGATGGACAGACAAACCTGAGTTAAGGACAGAGACACACAGACAGACAGATGGACAGACAGACCTGAGTTAAGCACAGAGACAGACAGACAGAAGACAGACAGAACAGACACAGACTGACAACCTGGGTGAAGAGTCGGAGCATAGGAGCATCTGGGTCTTTGGTGAACTTTGGGATGCTGTCAACCAGAAACAACCTGCCGGCATCTTGGCTCCTGTTGAAAGGGAAATAGGACCTGTGATTCTGCGCTTCTTCTCCTGGTTGACTTGGAGAAGAGGGTAACTCCTGGGATAAGTTTGGTTTAGTACAGAACCTTACAGAAACACTAGTGTAGATACCACTATTCAACATAGTCCTGCAAACTGGATTGTGTAGTGCCATTCTTTGAAGAGACAAGACTGACCCATTGAGATGATCATAGCCTTGTGTTTATTCATAGTTGAGATGATCATAGCCTTGTGTTTACTCATAGTTGAGATGATCACAGCCTTGTGTTTACTCATAGTTGAGATGATCACAGCCTTGTGTTTACACATAGTTGAGATGATCACAGCCTTGTGTTTACTCATAGTTGAGATGATCACAGCCTTGTGTTTACACATAGTTGAGATGATCATAGCCTTGTGTTTACTCATAGTTATGACCCCCACCAAGGAGGTTATGTTTTCGTCAGCGTTTGCTTGTCTGTCTGTCTGTCTGTGAGCAAGATAACTCCAAAAAAGCTGCATGGATTTGGAAGATATTTGGGTATTAACGTGGGTATTAGGCCAGGGAACAGATAATCCAATTTTGGTGGTGATTCGGAACACTGTCTGGAATTTGTACTGGGTTAGTGACCCCATATTGCCTTGGTGGAGGATAACCATAGTTACAGGTATAAGAAGGATTAGTGCGTACCCATAGTTACTAGAGGGATTAGTGCGTAACCATAGTTACAGGTATAAGAAGGATTAGTGCGTACCCATAGTTACTAGAGGGATTAGTGCGTAATCATAGTTACTATAGTAGTGTGTTCCCATAGTTACTAGAGGGATTAGTGTGTAACCACAGTCACTCGTGTAGAGGGGGGATTAGTGTGTACCCAGAGTTGCTTGTGTAGAAGGGGGGCGTGGTGACGGTGTAGGTCAGCTCAAGGTCAGGTGACTCGAGGTCGACGAAGAGGAGCTGCTTCTTCGTTAGGTGAATCACCTCTGTCTCTTTGACAACCAGGTGTCGGACCACACCTGGAACTTCTTTAGGGGGCTGATCAGGCACAGGGTTGATGACAATCACAACAACCTGCAGAACAAAAAGAACAGGGCTAGTGTGTGTGTGTGTGTGTGTGTGTGTGTGTGTGTGTGTGTGTGTTTATGTCTCTGTATGTGCAAATGTGTAAGTGATTGTGTGAGAATATCACCTGAGGACCTAAGTACCACCTCGAAGATTGTGTTTGTGTGTGTGAACCTTCTTACCTGAGGCTCGGAGAGATTAGGTGGGTCATGGAAGTCTGAGAGCACCACTTCAAAAGAGTCGTCAAACACCTCGTTGCCAAGGTGACGGTAGTAAATGACGGAGTGAAAGAGATCCTTCTGGAGAAAGCGACTCACAGGGTAACCTGGAGAACAGAGGAAGGATTGAGCTGGTTAAACCAGCTAGGTAGTGACCCATAGGCTAATCTGAGCAGAGCGAGGATGTAACTACTTAAACTAGCTAGCTAAAGACTCACAGGCTGGAGGGAGGAAAGAGCTAGGTAAACTAACTAGGTAACGACTCACAGGCTAACCTGGAGAACAGAGGGAGTTATGGAACTATTTAAACTAATTAGCTAAATTCAATAGGCGACTCACAGGCTAAAGGAGCTAGTTACACTAGCTAGCTAGTGACGCACAGGTAAAATCCTGCTGGCATGATAACTATCCCAAGGTTAGTGACACTCCCCTGTAAGGCCTGTGTACGAACTAACCTGGAGTTAGTGATGATACCTGTTTTAAGGCTCAGTAACTCACCTGTGTAGCAGGTAAAATAACTGAGCTGTGACATCAGGTAAAGTAACACACCTGTGATGGTAGGCCCCGGCATCTTCATGATCTCTCCGGCACGTGGCAGGCGCGTGATGTTGAAGAGAATGTAGTCATCACTGGAGTCTGTGTCCGAAGCCTGCAAGACAGAGCCCCTCAGCAGGGCGGTCTGGCCCTCAGAAAGTTCCAGAACGGTGTTGGTGATGAGGAACGGTGGGCTGTCATCTTTGGGCAGGATGTTGATGGGGAACTTGTGACGCGTCTGGTGCGGGCCGTCCGTGATGCGCAAGATCACAAAGTCCTTAGTGGTGTCACTGTCGTCATGGTGATAGCACACCACACCAGCCTTGATGTCACTGATGGTGAACATGAATCCTTTGCCACCTGAGACACACACACACACACACACAAGGATAAAAAGAATATTTTATTGTGGCATAGAAATTCTGGGCGTAATGTTTGTCAGCCTTTACACACAGTACACACACACACACTATCAAACAGTGTCTAACATGAATGAAGTATACACACACACACACACACACACCCACACACACACACACTATCAAACAATCTCTAACATGAATGAAGTATACATACACACACACACACACACACACACTATGTCTAACAGTCTGCTGTCCTGTAGTCCATCCACTGTGATGAGACGTACAGATTTAGGGTTGTCATTGTCTACACACACACACACACACACACACACACACCTCACCTCTGACAGTCAGTCTGCCATGCTGTAGCCCATCCACTGTGATGAGACGTACAGATTTAGGGTTGTCATTGTCTACACACACACACACACACACACACACACACACACACCTCACCTCTGACAGTCAGTCTGCCATGCTGTAGTCCATCCACTGTGATGAGACGTACAGATTTAGGGTTGTCATTGTCTACACACACACACACACACACACACACACACACACACACACACACACACACCTCACCTCTGACAGTCAGTCTGCCATGCTGTAGTCCATCCACTGTGATGAGACGTACAGATTTAGGGTTGTCATTGTCTACACACACACACACACACACACACACACACACACCTCACCTCTGACAGTCAGTCTGCCATGCTGTAGTCCATCCACTGTGATGAGACGTACAGATTTAGGGTTGTCATTGTCTACACACACACACACACACACACACACACACACACACCTCACCTCTGACAGTCAGTCTGCCATGCTGTAGTCCATCCACTGTGATGAGACGTACAGATTTAGGGTTGTCATTGTCTACACACACACACACACACACACACACACACACACACACACACCTCACCTCTGACAGTCAGTCTGCCATGCTGTAGTCCATCCACTGTGATGAGACGTACAGATTTAGGGTTGTCATTGTCTACACACACACACACACACACACACACACACACACCTCACCTCTGACAGTCAGTCTGCCATGCTGTAGTCCATCCACTGTGATGAGACGTACAGATTTAGGTTGTCATTGTCTACACACACACACACACACACACACACACACCTCACCTCTGACAGTCAGTCTGCCATGCTGTAGTCCATCCACTGTGATGAGACGTACAGATTTAGGGTTGTCATTGTCCACACACACCACACACACACACACACACACACCTCACCTCTGACAGTCAGTCTGCCATGCTGTAGTCCATCCACTGTGATGAGACGTACAGATTTAGGGTTGTCATTGTCTACACACACACACACACACACACACACACACACACACACCTCACCTCTGACAGTCAGTCTGCCATGCTGTAGTCCATCCACTGTGATGAGACGTACAGATTTAGGGTTGTCATTGTCTACACACACACCACACCACACACACACACCACACACAACACACACACACCCTCACCTCTGACAGTCAGTCTGCCATGCTGTAGTCCATCCACTGTGATGAGACGTACAGATTTAGGGTTGTCATTGTCTACACACACCACACACACACACACACACCACACACACCTCACCTCTGACAGTCAGTCTGCCATGCTGTAGTCCATCCACTGTGATGAGACGTACAGATTTAGGGTTGTCATTGTCCACACACACACACACACACACACACACACACACCTCACCTCTGACAGTCAGTCTGCCATGCTGTAGTCCATCCACTGTGATGAGACGTACAGATTTAGGGTTGTCATTGTCTACACACACACACACACACCACACACACACACACACCACACCTCACCTCTGACAGTCAGTCTGCCATGCTGTAGTCCATCCACTGTGATGAGACGTACAGATTTAGGGTTGTCATTGTCTACACACACACACACACACACACACACACTCACCTCACCTCTGACAGTCAGTCTGCCATGCTGTAGTCCATCCACTGTGATGAGACGTACAGATTTAGGGTTGTCATTGTCCACACACACACACACACACACACACACACACACACCTCACCTCTGACAGTCAGTCTGCCATGCTGTAGTCCATCCACTGTGATGAGACGTACAGATTTAGGGTTGTCATTGTCTACACACACACACACACACACACACACACACACACACACACCTCACCTCTGACAGTCAGTCTGCCATGCTGTAGTCCATCCACTGTGATGAGACGTACAGATTTAGGGTTGTCATTGTCTACACACACACACACACACACACACACACCTCACCTCTGACAGTCAGTCTGCCATGCTGTAGTCCATCCACTGTGATGAGACGTACAGATTTAGGGTTGTCATTGTCCACACACACCACACACACACACACACACACACACCTCACCTCTGACAGTCAGTCTGCCATGCTGTAGTCCATCCACTGTGATGAGACGTACAGATTTAGGGTTGTCATTGTCTACACACACACACACACACACACACACACACCTCACCTCTGACAGTCAGTCTGCCATGCTGTAGTCCATCCACTGTGATGAGACGTACAGATTTAGGGTTGTCATTGTCCACACACACACACACACACACACACACACACACACCTCACCTCTGACAGTCAGTCTGCCATGCTGTAGTCCATCCACTGTGATGAGACGTACAGATTTAGGGTTGTCATTGTCCACACACACACACACACACACACACACACACCTCACCTCTGACAGTCAGTCTGCCATGCTGTAGTCCATCCACTGTGATGAGACGTACAGATTTAGGGTTTCATTGTCTACACACACACACACACACACACACACACACACCTCACCTCTGACAGTCAGTCTGCCATGCTGTAGTCCATCCACTGTGATGAGACGTACAGATTTAGGGTTGTCATTGTCTACACACACACACACACACACACACACACACACCTCACCTCTGACAGTCAGTCTGCCATGCTGTAGTCCATCCACTGTGATGAGACGTACAGATTTAGGGTTGTCATTGTCTACACACACACACACACACACACACACACACACACACCTCACCTCTGACAGTCAGTCTGCCATGCTGTAGTCCATCCACTGTGATGAGACGTACAGATTTAGGGTTGTCATTGTCCACACACACACACACACACACACACACACACACACACCTCACCTCTGACAGTCAGTCTGCCATGCTGTAGTCCATCCACTGTGATGAGACGTACAGATTTAGGGTTGTCATTGTCTACACAACACACACACACACACACACACACACACACCTCACCTCTGACAGTCAGTCTGCCATGCTGTAGTCCATCCACTGTGATGAGACGTACAGATTTAGGGTTGTCATTGTCTACACACACACACACACACACACACACACACACCTCACCTCTGACAGTCAGTCTGCCATGCTGTAGTCCATCCACTGTGATGAGACGTACAGATTTAGGGTTGTCATTGTCCACACACACACACACACACACACACACACACCTCACCTCTGACAGTCAGTCTGCCATGCTGTAGTCCATCCACTGTGATGAGACGTACAGATTTAGGGTTGTCATTGTCTACACACACACACACACACACACACACACCTCACCTCTGACAGTCAGTCTGCCATGCTGTAGTCCATCCACTGTGATGAGACGTACAGATTTAGGGTTGTCATTGTCTACACACACACACACACACACACACACACACACACACCTCACCTCTGACAGTCAGTCTGCCATGCTGTAGTCCATCCACTGTGATGAGACGTACAGATTTAGGGTTGTCATTGTCCACACACACACACACACACACACACACACACCTCACCTCTGACAGTCAGTCTGCCATGCTGTAGTCCATCCACTGTGATGAGACGTACAGATTTAGGGTTTTCATTGTCTACACACACACACACACACACACACACACACACCTCACCTCTGACAGTCAGTCTGCCATGCTGTAGTCCATCCACTGTGATGAGACGTACAGATTTAGGGTTGTCATTGTCTACACACACACACACACACACACACACACACACACCTCACCTCTGACAGTCAGTCTGCCATGCTGTAGTCCATCCACTGTGATGAGACGTACAGATTTAGGGTTGTCATTGTCTACACACACACACACACACACACACACACACACACCTCACCTCTGACAGTCAGTCTGCCATGCTGTAGTCCATCCACTGTGATGAGACGTACAGATTTAGGGTTGTCATTGTCCACACACACACACACACACACACACACACACACACACCTCACCTCTGACAGTCAGTCTGCCATGCTGTAGTCCATCCACTGTGATGAGACGTACAGATTTAGGGTTGTCATTGTCTACACACACACACACACACACACACACACACACCTCACCTCTGACAGTCAGTCTGCCATGCTGTAGTCCATCCACTGTGATGAGACGTACAGATTTAGGGTTGTCATTGTCTACACACACACACACACACACACACACACACACCTCACCTCTGACAGTCAGTCTGCCATGCTGTAGTCCATCCACTGTGATGAGACGTACAGATTTAGGGTTGTCATTGTCCACACACACACACACACACACACACACACACACCTCACCTCTGACAGTCAGTCTGCCATGCTGTAGTCCATCCACTGTGATGAGACGTACAGATTTAGGGTTGTCATTGTCTACACACACACACACACACACACACACACACACCTCACCTCTGACAGTCAGTCTGCCATGCTGTAGTCCATCCACTGTGATGAGACGTACAGATTTAGGGTTGTCATTGTCCACAATCTGCAGTTGCTCCCATGTGATTGGACGAGACTGGCCTTCTAGGAGGCTGAGGCCTAGCAGAGTCAAGGAGATAAAATCATAAGAGTGTGTGTGTGTGTGTGCGTGTGTGTGTGTGTTTGTGTGTATTAACATTGTGTATGTGGTAATCGCGTGTTCGTATGTTCGTGTGTGTTAGTATACATGTCAAAGGCACAAGTGTGTGACTGTGTGTCTGTGAATGTGTATTAGTGTATATGTATGTGTGTGTTAGCATGTGTAAGATGCAAGTGGGGTGTGTGTGTTAGTATGTGTAAGATCCAAGTAAGGTGCATGTGTGTGTGTGTGTGGGGGGTGTTTCTGTGTGTGTTTATGAGTGTGTATGCAGTATGCATGTAATGCATTAGTGTAGTTTAGAGTCTTTATGGCTGTATGTTAATCTGTCCCCCAGGCTTCAGGAAGTTGTGTGTGTGTGTGTGTGTATGTGTGTGTGTGAGTGTGTGTGTGAGTGTGTGTGAGAGTGTGTGTGCATGCATGCGTGTGTGCGTGCATGTGTGTGAGTGTGTGTGTGTGTGAGTGTGTGTGTGAGTGTGTGTGAGAGTGTGTGTGCGTGAGTGCGTGTGTGCGTGCATGTGTGTGAGTGTGTGTGTGTGAGTGTGTGTGGGTGTGTGCTTGCAAGAGGGAGAAAAAGTGAGAGAGAGTACACTCTGGGCTTCAGTAAGTTCAACTTGTGTCAACATAGCAGTGTGTGTGTGTGTGTGTGTGTGTGTGTGTGTGTGTGTGTGTGTGTGTGTGTGTGAGTGTGTGTGAGAGTGTGTGTGCGTGCGTGCAAGTGTGTGTGTGTGTGTGTGTGTGCGTGCGTGCAAGTGTGTGTGTGTGTGTGTGTGTGTGAGTGTGTGTGTGTGAGAGTATGTGTGCGTGCGTGCAAGTGTGTGTGTGTGTGTGTGTGTGTGTGTGTGTGTGTGTGTGTGTGTGGGTATGTGTGTGTGTTTGTGTGTGTGTGTGTGTGTGTGTGAGTGTGTGTGAGAGTGTGTGTGCGTGCGTGCAAGTGTGTGTGTGTGTGTGTGTGTGTGTGTGTGTGTGTCCCCTAGGGTTTAGTGTACTATGGTATGCACATGGTGCTGACTAACCTCAGACAGAGAAGCCATTTAGCAACTAAAGCAATTATTAGCAGATGGCTACACTGTACAGAGTTCAGTTTTAAACACACACACACACACACACACACACACACTTATTTGCAGATAGCTACACTGTATAGAGTTCGGCTTTAAACACACACACACACACACACACACTTATTTGCAGATAGCTACACTGTATAGAGTTCGGCTTTAAACACACACACACACACACACACACACACACACACACACTTATTTGCAGATAGCTACACTGTATAGAGTTCGGCTTTAAACACACACACACACACACACTTATTAGCAGATGGCTACACTGTACAGAGTTCAGTTTTAAACACACACACACACACACACACACACACACACACACACACACACACACACTTATTTGCAGATAGCTACACCGTATAGAGTTCAGCTTTAAACACACACACACACACACACACACACTTATTTGCAGATGGCTACACTATATGGAGTTCAGCTTTAAACACACACACACACACACATTTATTAGCAGATGGCTACACTATATGGAGTTCAGCTTTAAACGGAACATGATGCTTCCACACAACACTAAACATCAGAGATAAAAACACTATGCTCCTCCACACACACTCACACACACTCGCACACACATAAATGCACACTCACACGTCCCAGAAGGCTCAAGGTGTGTCAGTGTCAGTGTCAGTGATGCACATGTATACTACACACACAAACACACACACACACTCACCCATGTTCCAGGAGACTCTGGGTGCATCGGTGTCAGTAGTGTACGTGTACACCACACACACACACACACACACACACACATACACTCACCCATGTTCCAGGAGACGCTACGTGCATCAGTGTTAGTGGTGTACGTGTACACCACACACACACACACACACACACCCATGTTCCAGGAGACTCTACGTGCATCGGTGTCAGTAGTGTACGTGTACACCACACACACACACACACACACGCACGCACACTCACCCATGTTCCAGGAGACTCTACGTGCAGCGGTGTCAGTAGTGTACGTGTACACCACACACACACACACACGCACGCACACTCACCCATGTTCCAGGAGACTCTGGGTGCGTTGGTGTCAGCAGTACGCACAGACACGTGGACAGTGATGGGGACACTCTTCTCAAAGTAAGCGTCATGGGCCTCAAATTCCACCTGGGGACACAAACACACACATTTCACACACATTTTACAAACATTCCAAACACATCCACAAACATTTTACACACATTCTGACACATTGCACACAGATTTCACAAGGAAAAGCTTGTAAAGTCCTGTACTAAGCATCCTTAGCAATGAACGTGTCATGGAGATGGGTCCAGGTGTGTGTGTGTGTATGTGTGTGTGTGTGTACCTCATAGCTCCTGCGCTGTGTGTGTGTGTGTGTGTGTGTGTGTGTGTGTACCTCATAGCTCCTGCGCTGTGTGTGGCTAGAGTTGGGCGGCTGGTAGGCAATGAGCATGTCGTTGAGGTCGGTCCAGGTGTGTGTGTGTGTGTGTGTGTGTGTGTGTGTGTGTGTGTGTGTGTGTGTGTACCTCATAGCTCCTGCGCTGTGTGTGGCTAGAGTTGGGCGGCTGGTAGGCAATGAGCATGTCATTGAGGTCGGTCCAGGTGTGTGTGTGTGTGTGTGGTGTGTGTGTGTGTGTGTGTGTACCTCATAGCTCCTGCGCTGTGTGTGGCTAGAGTTGGGCGGCTGGTAGGCAATGAGCATGTCGTTGAGGTCGGTCCAGGTGTGTGTGTGTGTGTGTGTGTGTGTGTGTGTGTGTGTACCTCATAGCTCCTGCGCTGTGTGTGGCTAGAGTTGGGCGGCTGGTAGGCAATGAGCATGTCATTGAGGTCGGTCCAGGTGTGTGTGTGTGTGTGTGTGTGTGTGTGTGTGTGTGTACCTCATAGCTCCTGCGCTGTGTGTGGCTAGAGTTGGGCGGCTGGTAGGCAATGAGCATGTCATTGAGGTCGGTCCAGGTGTGTGTGTGTGTGTGTGTGTGTGTGTGTGTGTGTGTGTGTGTACCTCATAGCTCCTGCGCTGTGTGTGGCTAGAGTTGGGCGGCTGGTAGGCAATGAGCATGTCGTTGAGGTCGGTCCAGGTGTGTGTGTGTGTGTGTGTGTGTGTGTGTGTGTGTGTGTGTGTACCTCATAGCTCCTGCGCTGTGTGTGGCTAGAGTTGGGCGGCTGGTAGGCAATGAGCATGTCATTGAGGTCGGTCCAGGTGTGTGTGTGTGTGTGTGTGTGTGTGTGTGTGTGTACCTCATAGCTCCTGCGCTGTGTGTGGCTAGAGTTGGGCGGCTGGTAGGCAATGAGCATGTCGTTGAGGTCGGTCCAGGTGTGTGTGTGTGTGTGTGTGTGTGTGTGTGTGTGTGTGTGTGTGTGTGTACCTCATAGCTCCTGCGCTGTGTGTGGCTAGAGTTGGGCGGCTGGTAGGCAATGAGCATGTCGTTGAGGTCGGTCCAGGTGTGAGAGTTTGGGGGTGTGGTGGTGTGTGTGTGTGTACCTCATAGCTCCTGCGCTGTGTGTGGCTAGAGTTGGGCGGCTGGTAGGCAATGAGCATGTCGTTGAGGTCGGTCCAGGTGTGTGTGTGTGTGTGGTGTGTGTGTGTATGTGTGTGTGTGTGTGTGTGTGTACCTCATAGCTCCTGCGCTGTGTGTGGCTAGAGTTGGGCGGCTGGTAGGCAATGAGCATGTCGTTGAGGTCGGTCCAGGTGAAAGATGTGACAGGCTTGGTGTGGTCCGACAGGTGTGTGATGAACCCTTCTCTGGGCGGACGTGTCACATTGAACACCAGACGCGGCTTGGGAGTCTCATTGTCCTCAGCATCCAGTGTTGCCGTTGACAACGGCGTCAGGATGAACTGGTCCACCTCCAGGATGTACGCGGACATGAAGGCCGCCTTCGGAGCCTGGTTCCGCATGGCGTTCTGGATCCACACGGGGATCCACGCGTGCTCCGACTGGAAGAACGTCACATCACATGACATAGAACTATCACATCATACCAACACAACAGGAACCGGAAGACAGACACATCACAGTACGGATTGGATTGGATTAGAAACAACCTACGACCTACACAAACACAAATCCAATCGACCCTTGACCTTTATCACAGTATCTGTACTAAAGGTACCTACCTACCTACCGACCTGCCTTTTATCTGCAGTATTCAGGTGCTCACTGGATACAGATGTTTTGTGTGTGTGTGTGTGTATGTGTGTGTTTTGAGAGTCCATAAGGTCCAGCACGTGTGTGTGTGTGTGTGTGTGTGTGTGTGTGTGCGTGTGTACCTTGTAGATAGTCTGGCTGCGGGTGTCCACTAGGTCCAGTCTGATGGCGATATAATCCACATCAGGCGAGGGGGGGTCTTTGTGCTGGTACCGGAGGCCCATCCGCAGAAAGTCATCACATGGAACCTTGGTGATCTTCACCAGCTTGAGGCCCTTCAGGCAACCCTCACTCTTACACTGGGCCCTCGCCTTGTTGTCTAAAACAGTACGAGTGTATCAGCAACCCTCACTCTTACACTGGGCCCTCGCCTTGTTGTCTAAAACAGTACGAGTGTATCAGTAATATTCACTCTTACACTGGGCCCTCGCCTTGTTGTCTAAAACAGTACGAGTGTATCAGTAATATTCACTCTTACACTGGCCTCGCCTTGTTGTCTAAAACAGTACGAGTGTATCAGTAATATTCACTCTTACACTGGGCCCTCGCCTTGTTGTCTAAAACAGTACGAGTGTATCAGTAATATTCACTCTTACACTGGGCCCTCGCCTTGTTGTCTAAAACAGTACGAGTGTATCAGTAATATTCACTCTTACACTGGGCCCTCGCCTTGTTGTCTAAAACAGTACGAGTGTATCAGCAACCCTCACTCTTACACTGGGCCCTCGCCTTGTTGTCTAAAACAGTACGATTGTATCAGCAACCCTCACTCTTACACTGGGCCCTCGCCTTGTTGTCTAAAACAGTACGAGTGTATCAGCAACCCTCACTCTTACACTGGGCCCTCGCCTTGTTGTCTAAAACAGTACGAATGTATCAGCAACCCTCACTCTTACACTGGGCCCTCGCCTTGTTGTCTAAAACAGTACGAGTGTATCAGTAATATTCACTCTTACACTGGGCCCTCGCCTTGTTGTCTAAAACAGTACGAGTGTATCAGTAATATTCACTCTTACACTGGGCCCTCGCCTTGTTGTCTAAAACATTTACACTTACATTTCTCAGACGCTTTTATCCAAAGCGACTTACATTTTTTGTCTATCAATTGTCCAGGGCCAGTCTCCCCTAGAGCAACTCAGGGTTAAGTGTCTTGCTCAGGGGCACAGCGGTGGGAGATGGGATTCAAACCCACAACTTTTCAGGCTACTCACACCAGCCAGGTTCCTTAACTGCTACGCTACCACCGCCCCTACATACACACTCATACACACACACACATGATACACACACTCATACACACATACACACTAGCCAGGTTCCTTAACCGCTACGCTACCTCACGTACCCTACACGTACAGTACGAGTGTACCAGTAATATTCACTCTTTCACTGGGCCCTCGCCTTGTTATCTAAAACAGTACGAGTCTATCAGTAATGTATGAGTGTAACAGTACGAGTCTATCAGTAATGTACGAGTGTAACAGTACGAGTCTATCAGTAATGTACGAGTGTAACAGTACGAGTCTATCAGTAATGTATGAGTGTAACAGTACGAGTCTATCAGTAATGTACGAGTGTAACAGTACGAGTCTATCAGTAATGTACGAGTGTAACAGTACGAGTCTATCAGTAATGTACGAGTGTAATCAGTAGTGTAGCAATATTCTGGACCCTCCTCTCGCTGTCTAAAACAGCACGACTGTATCTGCTAAGTGTACTACAGTG
>PYXC01001894.1:35000-40000 GCA_015244755.2 Tenualosa ilisha | reverse complement strand
ACACAGACACACACACACACACACATACACACACACACACACACACACACAGATGCAGACACACACATATACACACACACACACATACACACAACCACACACACACACACACACACATACATACACAGACACACACACATACATACATACACAGACACACAGACACACAGACACACACACACACACACACATACACACACACACACACACACATACACACACACACACACACACACAGATGCAGACACACACATATACACACACACACACACACACACATACACACACACACACATTTATTCTACTCTGAATCTTTCTGGGAGAACTGCCTGCCCCGGTACCACTACCTGTTTGCCTTAAGGTCACTTCCTGTCTATCCGAGGATCACTTCCTGTCCGCCTTAAGGTCACTTCCTGCCTGCCATTGGCTGCTTCCCAATTGTCTCTCCTATCTCCTTCCTCTATCCACGTTCCCTTCACCTTGCTGGAAAACACAAACACATCAATCCATAGGAAAAGGCAACAAGGATGTTAGCAGATCTGAAGCCAATTACACTTGCACTGTTATTGGATGATTGGTTGCAGTGTATTGATCTGTGTCAGAGTGATTGGTTGCAGTGTATTGATCTGTGTCAGAGTGATTGGTTGCAGTGTATTGATCTGTGTCAGAGTGATTGGTTGCAGTGTTATTGATCTGTGTCAGAGTGATTGGTTGCAGTGTATTGATCTGTGTCAGAGTGATTGGTTGCAGTGTTATTGATCTGTGTCAGAGTGATTGGTTGCAGTGTATTGATCTGTGTCAGAGTGATTGGTTGCAGTGTTATTGATCTGTGTCAGAGTGATTGGTTGCAGTGTATTGATTTGTGTCAGGGTGATTGGTTGCAGTGTTATTGAGCTGTGTCAATGTGAGTGAGTCGTGTTTGGTAAGTGAGTGAGTTGTTTTTGGTGAGTGAGAGAGTTGTGTTTGGTGAGTGAGTGAGTGAGTCGTGTTTGGTGAGTGAGTGAGTCGTGTTTGGTGAGTGAGTCATGTTTGGTGAGTGAGTCGTGTTTGGAGAGTGAGTCATGTTTGGTGAGTGAGTGAGTTGTGTTTGGTGAGTGAGTGAGTCGTGTTTGGTGAGTGAGTCGTGTTTGGTGAGTGAGTGAGTCGTGTTTGGTGAGTGAGTGAGTCGTGTTTGGTGAGTGAGTCGTGTTTGGTGAGTGAGTGAGTCGTGTTTGGTGAGTGAGTCGTGTTTGGTGAGTGAGTGAGTCGTGTTTGGTGAGTGAGTGAATCGTGTTTGGTGAGTGAGTCGTGTTTGGTGAGTGAGTGAGTCGTGTTTGGTGAGTGAGTCACGTTTGGTGAGTGAGTGAGTCGTGTTTGGTGAGTGAGTGAGTCGTGTTTGATGAGTGAGTGAGTCATGTTTGGTGAGTGAGTGAGTCACGTTTGGTGAGTGAGTGAGTCGTGTTTGGTGAGTGAGTCGTGTTTGGTGAGTGAGTGAGTCGTGTTTGGTGAGTGAGTGAGTCGTGTTTGGTGAGTGAGTCGTGTTTGGTGAGTGAGTGAGTCGTGTTTGGTGAGTGAGTGAGTCGTGTTTGGTGAGTGAGTCGTGTTTGGTGAGTGAGTCGTGTTTGGTGAGTGAGTGAGTCGTGTTTGGTGAGTGAGTGAGTCATGTTTGGTGAGTGAGTCACGTTTGGTGAGTGAGTCACATTGGCTCTGAAGACGGTGGGGGAGTTTGGTCCTGTCGTATTTTCTTGGCCTTGTGTGATCAGCCGGAGGCCTGCAAAGTTTCTCCAGCATTGGAGGGTTACACTTTTGATGGTTTGCGACGGTTGTGGTTTATCTTTTGTTTTGCTTGGCTGCCATAGTTTTGTTTTTGAGACGTCGCTGAGGAAACTGAAATTTATCCACGCCGGGTTATGCCGACACCAGCACTGTTTACATGGGAGTTACCTGGGAAATACACACTGATCTACACGGGAGTCACCTGGGAAATACACCACTGATTTACACAGGAGTCACCTGGGAAATACACCACTGATTTTAAGAAGACAGAAAACTACAGAAACTGAAGCAGAGCTGAACTGCACGTCCTTGGAAGGAGGACAGAGTCATACAGAATAGCGCCCTTGACGGACTGGTGGGAGCGGAGCGGAGCGGAACCTAGCTAGTGCAAGGCACTTAACCCTAAGTTGCTCTAGGGGAGACTGGCCCTGAACAAGTGACAGTATGTAAAATGTAAGTCGCTTTGGATAAAAGCGTCTGCTAAACGCATAAAAATGTAATTGTACAAATGTACTCACACACACACACACACACACACACACACACACAGCTTCACACAAATCTATAGACACAAAGTCTAACATGGAGCACCTGGTGTTCTCCACATTCTTACACACACACACACACACTCACACACACGTGGATTCACACACACACACACACACACACTATCAGACCTCTCCAGCACAGGGTAGAGCTAACAGATCTACACAATCTCTCTGACTACAGCTGACAAGAGCCTCAGGCAGGAGTCTGGCAGGCAGCATCACACACACACACACACACACACACACAGGCAGAGTCAGACACACCAAAGGAATCCAATAACACAATGGACCCAATCTACACCAATTCCAAAGCATTAAGTTTCATCTGCCCACTACCACAGTGGACGTAATCTGCACTAATTCCAAGACATTACACTTAATCTGCCCAATAACACACTGGACACAAGCTGCTCAATAACACACTGGACACAAGCTGCTCAATAACACACTGGACACAAGCTGCTCAATAACACACTGGACACAAGCTGCTCAATAACACACTGGACACAAGCTGCTCAATAACACACTGGACACAAGCTGTGCTCTTTAGGAAAAGAACCCTGAAGCATCACACACGAGGTCTGAGGGTTAGAACCAGTCTGTGTTGGGGTCTTTATTAGAACGGTTGTACTGTTTTACAGGGTTAGAAACACTCTGTGTTGGGATCCATATTAGAACTGCCACACGCCGCACGCCACACGCCACACGCCACACAGCACACGCCGCACGCCACACGCCACACATCTGGACAATATAGAACTACCTTCTATAGAGTATAGAGCAATCTTCTACTTCTAGCGGACAACACACAGCTGTGTGGTGTTGTGTCGTGTTGTGTGGTGTTGTGTAGTGTTGTGTAGTGTTGTGTGGTGTTGTGTAGTGTTGTGTAGTGTTGTGTGGTATTGTGTGGTGTTGTGTAGTGTTGTGTAGTGTTGTGTAGTGTTGTGTGGTGTTGTGTGGTGTTGTGTGGTGTGTAGTGTTGTGTAGTGTTGTGTAGTGTTGTGTGGTGTTGTGTAGTGTTGTGTAGTGTTGTGTGGTATTGTGTGGTGTTGTGTAGTGTTGTGTAGTGTTGTGTAGTGTTGTGTGGTGTTGTGTGGTGTTGTGTGGTGTGTAGTGTTGTGTAGTGTTGTGTGGTGTTGTGTGGTGTTGTGTAGTGTTGTGTGGTGTTGTGTAGTGTTGTGTAGTGTTGTGTAGTGGTGTGTGGTGTTGTGTGGTGTTGTGTAGTGTTGCGTAGTGCTGTGTAGTGTTGTGTAGTGCTGTGTAGTGTTGAGGGGTGTTGTGTGGTGCTGTGTGGTGCTGTGTGGTGCTGTGTGGTGTTGTGTGGTGTTGTGTAGTGTTGTGTGGTGCTGTGTGTAACAATGACTTGTTTTTGACTACGTGTTAATGACTACGTTTTATTGACTTGAATTATGACGACTCCTGTGTTTTATTGACTTGAATTATGACGACTCCTACGTTTTATTGACTTGAATTATGACGACTCTTGTGTTTTATTGACTTGAATTATGACGACTCTTGTGTTTTATTGACTTGAATTATGACGACTCCTACGTTTTATTGACTTGAATTATGACGACTCCTGTGTTTTATTGACTTGAATTATGACGACTCTTGTATTTTATTGACTTGAATTATGACGACTCCTACGTTTTATTGTTATTTTGTGCTCTGTGGATGTTGGACAAATACAAAACTTGCCGGTGTGAGAATCCAAGGGCTGTTGCCGACCCCTGGTCTAGTCTGTTGCCGACCGCTGGTCTAGTCTGTTAACATGCATTCTAAATGGAAACGGACCAAAGCCTCATTCGCACCCCGAACACACTGATTGCCAATGAGGCTTCAAGCTCTACACCTAAACAACTGTGAATGTGTGTGTTCAACAGAACAACTGTCTGTGTGTGTGTGTGTGTGTGTGTTCAACAGAACAACTGTGTGTGTGTGTGTGTGTGTGTGTTCAACAGAACAACTGAGTTCTGCCTTGTGCTGTTTGTCTGAGAATCTAAAAATGAAACAGGGGCATGGCATACTTTGTGTGTGTGTGTGGGGGTGGGTGTGTATGTGTGAGTGTGAGTGAGTGTGTGTGGATGTCTGTGTGAGTGTGTGTGTGTGTGTGTGTGAGTGTGAGAGTGTGTATGGATGTCTGTGTGTGTGTGTGTGTATGTGTGTGTGTGTGTGTGTGAGTGTGAGTGAGTGTGTGTGGATGCCTGTGTGAGTGTGTGTGTGTGTGTGTGTGACAGAGGTGTTTTTTCCTAGATGGTGGGGTAACTCGGTGGGGTTCATGGAGGTGGAACACACACACACACACACACACACACACACACACACACACACTGCATGTGGGCGTGCAGACTCTCAGCTGGAGTTGTAAGGAAGGGGAAGAGCTTTAGCACTAATCTCCTGCTCTGGGCACTGGAATTCTTCACATACACACACCCACACACGTTTACAACAACCCCTCCCACCCCCCCATACACACACACACACACACACACACACACACACACACACACACACACACTCACAGAGACACACATACACACAGTACAGAAGAGGCCCCCTCCACATTTACACAAACACAGATACAGACACACCATTGAACAGACAGACAAACACACACACCCTTGTACAGTGCAGTAGAGACCCTCTCCACACACACACACACACCCAAGCCTCTTAATACTGAAAGAGAGCCTCTGG
>PYXC01001894.1:12500-25000 GCA_015244755.2 Tenualosa ilisha | reverse complement strand
ACACACACACACACACATACACAGCAGTAGACCTCCACTGGACATGCACACACAGAGCTGATCTCCGCTGCTCAGTCTCACACACACACACACACACACACACATACACAGCAGTAGATCTCCACTGGACATGCACACACAGAGCAGATCTCCACTGTATACACATGCACACAAAGCAGTAGATCTCTTGAAACTGGACATGCACACACACACACACACACACACACACACACACACACACACACAGAGAGAGAGACGTGACGTGAGAGTGACGGGAGTCTAGTATTCTGGAGAGCGGCAAAAAAAGCTAACTAAGCTACCTATTTATCCCCTGTGTGCCCTGAGGATGGCCGTGTGACTGAAAGCCTGGCAAATAAACTTGCTTTGAGGATCGAGGTGTGCAGACAGTTTATTTTGAGATAATCAGTTTCTGCATGTCTGGTGGTGTAACTCCTACAAGGTGCAGAGGCAGTTTGAAAGACAATCGCCAAGTCCGCCCCTTGGATTGAGCCCAGTCTATTGGTCATGGCCAGACTGTACCTTTTGGTGTTCTAGTCTGGCTTATCAGGCTAAGGGCTGTGTACAGTCACTCGTATGAGCCGTGTTTGTCTTTTTAACCTGAGCCAGTGGTCAGCAGGCTAAAACACATACACATAGGCACACACATCAACTCCCAGCCTTTGGGACAGACTGATGTGACGTTAGTGTGTCTCTGGCTCCTCCTTGTGTCCGCCTGTGCTCCCTACACACAGAGGAGGGTCTGTCTGTCCTCAACTGTGTCTGGTCACATGTGGTCCAGCTTTTCCCATCTGTTTGGGGCCCGTTACATTGTGGTCCTCAGCCATCAGGCTCAACTGCTAACTCATGGGACCTCCCAGCAATAACTCATGGGCCTTTTCTGGGCCGTTTGAAAACAGTGGCCTCTAGAAACCAATGAATAGCACCACAGCAAATACACAAAGTTGCTTTGCTGTCAAAGCAAACAAATGAACTTTCATGCAAAGTTGAAATGAGCCGAAGCCCAATGACACATTAGTCATATACACAGGAATTAGCCCTTGACTTAATCACACTTGCTTGTGTCAGTAATTCACTGGCTCAGGAAACAACACTCACAGTAGAGACTGGGCGTAGTCCATTGAGCCAGTGCTGATATATTAATCCGTTGTGTCACCAGTCCACACAGGACACTTTACTGACCCAGCGTGCTGTGACTTGAGTCTGGGTCTAGTCTACTACTGACCCAGTGTGCTGTGACTTGAGCCTGGGTCTGGTCTACTACTGACCCAGCGTGCTGTGACTTGAGCCTGGGTCTGGTCTACTACTGACCCAGCGTGCTGTGACTTGAGCCTGGGTCTAGTCTACTACTGACCCAGCGTGCTGTGAGCTGGTATCTTGATTGCAAAAAATAGAACCACAGAATAAAGTCCACTAATAATAATGTGAACAGCCACACAAAACTGAATTGATTCTATTTGAACAGAAATATAAACCACTGGAGCATTAAGACTTGAAATATGAGAGCAGCAACAATAATGAAGCAGGAGCCTCCTTCCCAGTAATGAAGCAGGAACCTCCTCCCCAGTAATAAAGCACCTCCTTCCCAGTAATGAAGCAGGAACCTCCTCCCCAGTAATAAAGCACCTCCTTCCCAGTAATGAAGCAGGAACCTCCTCCCCAGTAATAAAGCACCTCCTTCCCAGTAATGAAGCAGGAACCTCCTCCCCAGTAATAAAGCACCTCCTACCCAGTAATGAAGCAGGAACCTCCTACCCAGTAATAAAGCACCTCCTCCCCAATAATGAAGCACTTCCTCCCCAATCTGGGAGGAGTAAGAGGTGGGTAAAATATGCCTTCTGTGATGACTGCAAAGTGGATCATGACATGCAGTGTCAGATATTTAAAAAGACATGCAGAATATGCTTGATGATTAAAGGTTATTACAATACAGTATCCAATGTCTGTATAACCATACCAGCACTATTCAGCGGGAAATGTGGCAAACACAGGGGGACTCGGCAATGTAAATAGTTGCATTGTTTGGTGCATAAACCGTGTTTAGAAGTATGGAAGAGGGTGGGTAAACTGCTTCCCTGCCTTTAGCCCCCACTGCAGCTCTGACCCCAATCATGGGCCATGGGCACAGCTGCGCGCACGCGCGCACACACACACACACACACACACACACACACACACACACACACACAGTGTCCACACGGGGCAGCATTGAGCGAAATGGGTCAACATTAAGCTACACTACCCTCTACAGCCACAGGGTGGCGTATATTCCGAGCCTAATGCCCAATGCTGATAGTCCAATCAGGAGCAGTTCAGCTCAGTTTAGCCACGACTTAACACGCAAAACAACAAAATCATCCAGGCCACTGGGGTAAAGGTGTAGGCTAGGCTATGTATTGCCCTAGCTAACATACTGATTGATGGCGGGTGGAGATTTTCTTCCAAGAAAATTATACCGTAGCAATAATATTCAAGTGTTTCTGTGAGATCAGCCTTCTGTTTATGCGGCGGCAGGAATGCTTTTTATGGGAGTGGGAATGTCGGACAACTCGTGTGTCTGGCTAGTGGATGTATTTACACATCTACTGTTTGTGATGAAACACTCAATCACTTTCTCTTTAGAAAACAAAGCTGTGATCTCTGCAGATAAATACAAACTGGATCTGTGTTCTCTACAACACCATGTTAGATGAATTCAAAATGAAGTGCAATAATAAAATGTCTGACTAATAACTTGGAAAGGTTTGAGGTTACCTTTCTTGGGCTTGTTATTGGCTCTGTGTTGGTACAGCTGTGGCTTAAATAAAGAAGATCATAAATTATGTACACATATGCATTTAAATTATACATGTCACTGAGCCATACTCCTGATTTCACAAGCTCAGGCGAATTCAGCTTTCTAAATGTCAGATGTAACTATCTATCTTCTTTGCATTTTTTTGTTGTCGACATGACGTTAGCCTTTCTTTTTTTCAATTACTGGTTGAGTTGTGAGGGATGATCGTGTTCAGGTGAGAAAAAAACATAAATAAATACGTTACTTTCCCAAAAGGCAAACCAATAAAATTCTTTCAAAATTAAACGATTATTTCGAAAACAAAATCAATATGAGCAAATTGAAAAGACTTACGCTGAACTTAACAACAAGCTGCTACTGCTATTACTGCTGCCATGCTGTGGTTATTATCTGACATTTGTGGCTGTGGAGCTTGAATGTGTTTTATGTAGTCATTCAGCATCATGTCATCACTCCACTCATCATACAAATATCATGGCATTTTATTGGCGTTATGAGTAATTTTAAATATTATTATTACTTTAACATCAACAACAACAATAATAATTGTCAACTGTCAACATAACTCTAATAGTATGGAACAAAGAGGTGGCATTTCCCCCATGAAGCATATTCACAAATGATTGGTTTATAGCCCTGTCAATCTAGCGGCCATGTCTCGGGAATGGAAAGCGGTCAGCCTATAACTGTGTCCCCCACAGAGGAGGACGCGCTCAGACGTTCCCTGTCCTGTATTTGAAGACAAGTGGAATTTTTCTCTCGTAAATTTAAATGAGGACATTGTTATTCACGTTGTTGTTCTTTTATTTTGGTCGTCCTTGCCCGCTTATGGGAATATGATGCTTTGTTCCGTAGGCTATTGACAGCGGGAAGCTCTCGCATCGCAGGGCAGGCAGCTCGAGAGCGCTGAACCTGCTGCCGCGCCTGCCGTTGTCTGACTTACTTTACGGACCCGATAGAGTTTATCCCCGGAGACCCGTACCGTATGCATGAGAAGCGATCATGACGGGGAAGCATTTCAAAGGACATGAGGTTAGCTGCTGCATCAAGTACTTCATATTCGGCTTCAACGTCATATTCTGGGTAAGGAGTCCGTGCGGCACTTCTGTCTCTTTTGTTTAGACCGGGGGGTGAGAGAAGGTCCATCCGCCCGCCTCTCTGTGGAGCTTACTAACACGCTATTGAGATCTTTGCAGTTATTTAAAGTGTTACACATGATGAATTATCGTACGCCAGCTTTATTGCTCGTATCAGACTGACGTGCAGTTGACGCACGTTGGAGGTTTGAAGTGGCGTGGCGGCACCTATGACGGATCGTGTGCCTTTGTGGGGCAATTGGAGAAATAGGAACCGGCGCTTGTGTTGGGGCTTCAGTGTCGTGCTGACTGGCGAGGCAGAGGATCCACTTGTAATAATCGGATTTGTGTGCGGACGGTCTGTCACGGTCAGTTCTGTTAGGCAGCATTCACATTTATATGATGATATAGACACAGCTCCTACACAATATGACCTCCTATGGGATTTTACCACACAGCCCGTGGCTCATTTCATAGGTAGCCTTCTCCTGAAAGAACAGGCTAGGATTGGCCTACCCTCCACCCACGACGTAGAGAGGGGTAGAGACATTTTATCCAGCTTGTCAAAGCATTGGATTCGGCTCTGCTATCAGTTTGGCTTGGCGCGATGCTTTCGTGGTTCACATTTCCTTGCGTCTGTGAAGGAGAATGGTGTTGCCATCGAGGGGATGACTGAGGTGTGTTTTCTGTTGTCCGCGGTCAGCGGTGCACATTGGACTGAAGCTTAGCTGTCAGTCAAACAGAGGGCGCCCTGCACTGGCCTAGTTTGGCTCCGCCATACGCAAGCGCCATGGGACTCCAGTGCTGCAGCCCTGCTGGGCTCAGCTAGCGCTTATTCAGCGGCCACTGGCTGAGTCCATATGCACTCCCTAACACTCGCCCCTCAACTCTCAAACACTTCACTCCTCAGTAGGTCAGTTCATTAACCCTAGTATTCGGGGTTAAGGGAGTTCAGTCAGTCTCCCCACCAACACAGCAGAGATTCCCGCACCTCTTTGTCCCAGACAGGTGCAGGCAGGCAGTCAAACCTAAGGAAAGAAAATAAAGGCATCATTGTAACGTGTTTATTTGGGTTATTTCTTACCCCTGCAGTAATAATGGTGGTGTTGTTGTCAGTCAGTTTTTTCCCGCCCTAATCCTGGGGTCATGTGGTCATGTGACATGGGGTCACTCTCAGGGGTCATCCTGATGAGGCTGACATGAATGACAGCAGTTCAAATGGATGCAAATGTTCTCACATTCCTCAGACCGCTCTTTACCCTCCCTTTACACACACACACACATATACGCACGCACACACACACACCACCAGCCTCTCTCTCTCTGGAGCAAGGGGCCCTTCCAGTCTTGATATAGTGTGTGTGTGTGTGTGTGTGTGTGTGTGTGTCCATCTGCAGTCAAGTGTAGTAACGAGAGAAATGCTGAGATGCAGCAGATGTCAGCCAGAGGACTGATGAGATGGGTCAGTGCAGAACAGAACAGGCCAGAGTGAGTGTGTGTGTGTGTGTGTGTGTCTGTGTGTGCGTGTGTGTGTGTGTGTGTGTGTGCAGATGTCAGCCAAAGGAAGGCTAGGTTGTCCGGAGCAGTTCAAGTGCTGACTGGACAGACTGCAGATTCTCTTCCCCCTGGCATCTCTGTCCACTGTCTCTAGTGATGTCCACTGTTTCTAGTCATGTCCACTGTCTCTAATGATGTCCACTGTTTCTAGTCATGTCCACTGTCTCTAGTCATGTCCACTGTCTCTAATGATGTCCAATGTTTCTAGTCATGTCCACTGTCTCTAGTCATGTCCACTGTCTCTAGTGATGTCCACTGTTTCAAGTCATGTCCACTGTCTCTAGTCATGTCCACTGTCTCTAGTGATGTCCACTACTTCTAGTCATGTCCACTGTTTCTAGTGATGTCCACTGTCTCTAGTGATGTGCACTGTTTCAAGTCATGTCCACTGTCTCTAGTCATGTCCACTGTCTCTAGTGATGTCCACTGTCTCTAGTGTTGTCCACTGTTTCTAGTCATGTCCACTGTGTCTAGTGATGTCCACTGTCTCTAGTGTTGTCCACTGTCTCTAGTCATGTCCACTGTGTCTAGTGATGTCCACTGTCTCTAGTGTTGTCCACTGTTTCTAGTCATGTCCACTGTGTCTAGTTATGTCCACTGTCTCTAGTCATGTCCACTGTCTCTAGTGATGTCCACCAGTTCTGTTTCCCCCTGGATTAGCTGATTTTTGCATTTGATCTTTGATTCAGATGTTACTTAGTGCTGTGCATGTACACACACACACACACACACACACACACACACACACACATGTGCATGCTGTGCATGCCACACACACAGACACAGACACACACACACACACACACACGGACATGCTGTGCATGCCACACACAGACACACACACACACACACACACACATGCACACATACGCTGTGCATACCAGAAATGTTTTGGTGGTCATTAACAGGACTTTCCCATGTTGCCCAAGAGCTGTGTGTGTGTAGGCAGCTATCACAGTAATGGGTGCAGATGTGTGTGTGTGTGTGTGTGGTGTCTCTGCTGAACACTGACACTTTAAGACTAGGGTTAGTTTGTTCTGTGTGTGAATAGTGTGTGTGTGGGGGTGTTGGTGGTGATGTATGGGTGTTGTTGGTAAGGTAGTGTTTAAGTTGGTTGTCTGTGTGTGTGTGTGTGTGTGTGTGTGTTGTCTTATCAGGACCCAGTTGAGGACGCGGGGTGGGTGGGTCCTTCCTGCTCAGATAAACAGGAAATAAAAACTCCTCTGAGCTCCATGTCCACCCAGTTTACACTCTCAACACAAACCACTTGGCCATTTACCCATAATACACCCCCTACTGCTGCATATGGAGCAAACAGGCACTCACACACACACACACGCACACACACACACACAGTCTGTCTCAGATTCCTGTGAGCTGTGTGAGCTGGTCTGTCTTAAACTGCAGTGTCTGTCCTTTGACATAGAGATGCCATTGCTGTGATCTGCATGTGGGCTACTGACATTAACACCCCTGCCTAGCTCTCTCTCTCTTACACACACACACACACACTCTCAATCTCACCCACTCACATCTACCTCGCCCCCCATCCAAATATGTGTGTGTGTGTGTGTAGGTATGTGTGATTGTGTTTGTGTGTGTATGTGTGTGTGTGTGGGTATGTGTGATTGTGTGTGTGTGTGTGTAGGTATGTGTGATTGTGTGTGTGTGTGTGTAGGTATGTGTGATTGTGTTTGTGTGTGTGTGTGTGTAGGTATGTGTGATTGTGTGTGTGTGTGTGTAGGTATGTGTGTAGGTATGTGTGATTGTGTTTGTGTGTGTGTGTGTGTGTTCCGCTGAGCCCATCTCCATGGAGATGTGATGTTTGAAGACAAAGAGGTTTTAAGCGGAGGCCTGTGGAGTTCATACACTCACAAAAACACAACCACACACACACACAGAGCGAAGACCTGTGCTGTCCAGATCTCATGATGAAGCCCGGCCATATTGCCATGGCGACATCTGGGTGATGCTCCGTCTCCCCCTCAGGAGTCGGCTAGACTGAAGACAAACTCACAGGGGTGTGGAGACGATGCACAGACTCGAGTCTCACAAAGACAGCAGGAGAATCAGCAGAGACTCAGCAGCTCTGGGGTTCAGTTCCTCTCAGCCATGAAAACACATCACTGCACTAATAATGCACTAATAATGTCAACAGCATACTAACACCACCATATATACTTAAAACAAACCCCTACAATGTCAACAGCATACTAACCCCACCATATATACTTAAAACAAACCCCTACAATGTCAACAGCATACTCTAGCATAAAACAGTGAACAGCCTTAGTTACATATCAATAACAGTGGCAATAACATATTGAGCCTTAGTTACATATCAATAACAGTGGCAATAACATATTGATAACATATTAATAACGTACATTGTTAATAACAACATTGAGTATCAACAGTATCACAAATGAGCACAGATTCTTAGTGTGTGTGTGTGTGTGTGTGTGTGTGTGTGTGTGTGGCCTCATTAGGTGTGTATGTGTGTCAGTACTCATCTCCCATGTGAGGTAAACATAATTGATTCTCTGCCCTTTTTAACACCCAGTCAGTCAGCGTCTCTCTCCATCTCTCCCAGTCTACGAGCATACATAGCACAGTACCTAGGCTAGCCCCTCCCCTTCAACTCTATCAGTCAGTCTGCTAGAACACGCAGCATAGCACAGCCCCTCCCCTGAGTGTGTTAGTGTGAAAGCCCATGAAGTGTGTGTGAATGCTGAGGCCCCAGGTACACATGTTGAAGCATGAACACAACAGAGGTACGTGCATGAACACTAAACAAGTTTGATTGGTTATTAGTTCCCAGTGCACAGCTAATATCAGCTTCAGATCTTTAGCCTCATAATATCTTTACCTGAGACTACATGAAGACAGAGCTTTAGCCTCATAATATCTTTACCTGAGACTACATGAAGACAGAGCTTTAGCCTCATAATATCTTTACCTGAGACTACATGAAGACAGAGCTTTATTGCATCATAATATCTTTACCTGAGACTACATGAAGACAGAGCTTTAGCCTCATAATATCTTTACCTGAGACTACATGAAGACAGAGCTTTAGCCTCATAATATCTTTACCTGAGACTACATGAAGACAGAGCTTTATTTCCTCATAATATCTTTACCTGAGACTACATGAAGACAGAGCTTTAGCCTCATAATATCTTTACCTGAGACTACATGAAGACAGAGCTTTATTTCCTCATAATATCTTTACCTGAGACTACATGAAGACAGAGCTTTAGCCTCATAATATCTTTACCTGAGACTACATGAAGACAGAGCTTTAGCCTCATAATATCTTTACCTGAGACTACATGAAGACAGAGCTTTATTTCCTCATAATATCTTTACCTGAGACTACATGAAGACAGAGCTTTATTGCATCATAAGATCTTTACCTGAGACTACATGAAGACAGAGCTTTATTTCCTCATAATATCTTTACCTGAGACTACATGAAGACAGAGCTTTATTTCCTCATAATATCTTTACCTGAGACTACATGAAGACAGAGCTTTAGCCTCATAATATCTTTACCTGAGACTACATGAAGACAGAGCTTTAGCCTCATAATATCTTTACCTGAGACTACATGAAGACAGAGCTTTATTGCCTCATAATGTCTTTACCTGAGACTACATGAAGACAGAGCTTTAGCCTCATAATATCTTTACCTGAGACTACATGAAGACAGAGCTTTATTTCCTCATAATATCTTTACCTGAGACTACATGAAGACAGAGCTTTATTTCCTCATAATATCTTTACCTGAGACTACATGAAGACAGAGCTTTATTTCCTCATAATATCTTTACCTGAGACTACATGAAGACAGAGCTTTAGCCTCATAATATCTTTACCTGAGACTACATGAAGACAGAGCTTTAGCCTCATAATATCTTTACCTGAGACTACATGAAGACAGAGCTTTATTGCCTCATAATATCTTTACCTGAGACTACATGAAGACAGAGCTTTATTGCATCATAATATCTTTACCTGAGACTACATGAAGACAGAGCTTTAGCCTCATAATATCTTTACCTGAGACTACATGAAGACAGAGCTTTAGTGCATCTTTTAGTGCGTCCTCTGGGTTAAACATTGTGGTCTGTGAAAGGCCAATCTTTTCAATGTCTCAATTTCTCATCTGGTATTTAAATCTGACCCCCACAGCACACCATTTTCTCATCAGTCTGTGCTTTCATTGAAATGCAACTAGTAGTGAAAAGACCAGCCGCAGTAGCAGAATGCAACTAGTAGTGAAAAGACCAGCCGCAGTAGCAATGCAACTAGTAGTGAAAAGACCAGCCGCAGTAGCAATGCAACTAGTAGTGAAAAGACCAGCCGCAGTAGAAATGCAACTAGTAGTGAAAAGACCAGCCGCAGTAGCAGAATGCCAGCGATCGACACGCCGTCTTTAGTTGTATGCTGTAGATTTGAATAAATGATGAGAAGTTACGTTTATATTTCTAGCGCTTTTCTCAAACTCAAGGTCCTGACGACGGAATGCAGAGAAGACAACAACAATTAAACAAACTAAACAGATAAACACAGGCAGGCAATTCATTGATTCACTATAGACAAACAGGAAAATATTGAACATTTACGGTAAATGTTAGACCCTAGAGAGAGAGATGGCCCATGAGTGTGTGTGAAGCAGATGCCCTAGAGAGAGAGAGAGAGAGAGAGAGAGAGAGAGAGGCTCCATGAGTGTGTGTGAAGCAGATGCCCTAGAGAGAGAGAGAGAGAGAGAAAGAGAGAGAGAGAGAGATGGCCCATGAGTGTGTGTGAAGCAGATGCCCTAGAGAGAGAGAGAGAGAGAGAGAGAGATGGCCCATGAGTGTGTGTGAAGCAGATGCCCTAGAGAGAGAGAGAGGGAGAGAGAAAGAGAGAGAGAGAGAGGCCCCATGAGTGTGTGTGAAGCAGATGCCCTAGAGAGAGAGAGAGAAAGCCCCGTGAGTGTGTGTGTGAGACAGACGGCCAAAAGCAGGGGTCGGCACCCTTTTTAACATGTTGTGCCAAAATGGTTTTGTTGATTTGCTTGCAAACACAGACCCATTGTGTTTAACCACGCAGGACTGTGGGCCTCGTTTCCAACAGGAAAATATGTTGAACCCATTCTGGCTATGCAAAGCAGTCATTTGTAAACAATCAAAAATAGAGGAATCTTTCCCATTTCAAATTTCAAATTCCATAGATGAAAATGTGAATCTAACCCTGTGGGTGCTTCTCTCAGGTAGTCTGTTCAGGTAGCCTACATATTTAAAACGGTTCCTTCCGGTCAGTCATTTGGTTAGTTTTTGTTCTCTGGACCGGATCAAAGCCTTGAATTCTGAACACTCCGATGTTTGATTGACTTTCGTGTTCGTTCATGACTGAGGTTGGACAAATAGAAACCAAACTTTCAAAATACATCACACAGCACACAGCACTGCTGCCCACAGGCTAAGATCCAACTGTCCAGGCCATTTTATTTGGCTCCGCTAACTGCTGTGCAACCTGATGAACGATCTTTAGTGCAGCCGCTGCTGGGATTCATCTTGAGGAGAAATGTTTGAAGCCAGTAGGGTGCATTACAGTCTGTCACCCTACAGGAGACACTCCCTACAACAGCCAGTGACTGTTCAACAGCAGATGAGACTTGTTCTAAACAGGCTGAACTTGTTCTAATGCATGTTCTAAAAACATTGCTCTGTGTGCCAACAGTGGCATGCGTGCCAGTGGTTGCCGTCCCCTGGTGTAAATTTTGTGTGTGTGTGTGTGTGAATCCCTCTGTGTGCCAACTGTGGCCATAGAGAGAGAGAGAAGGGCAATGAGTGTGTGTGAAAGTACTGTCTGTGCCGCGCAGCCACAGTGTGTGTGTGTGTGTGTGTGTGTGTGGATGTGTGTGTATCCAGTAAGAGGCTTAAAATGCAGCATTCTATAATGCCCCTGGATCAGCCTGTGTCATAGGAATTCCTCTAGTCACCCTCCTAACACACACACACACACATATTATATTATGTTATATTATAATGTGAATTATATGTTTATGCTTTTAAATGCTTCAGCAATACATCACACACTCATCACAGATCATCTGTATTTGAAAAGGATAGAGTGTGTGTGTGTGTGAGAGAGAGAGAGAGAAAGAGAGCGAGAAAAGAAGAGAGAGAGAGGCTCAACATAGAGAGAGAGAATGAAAAGACATTCAAAGGGAAAGCAGAGATGGAAAGAGAAAGCAAAAGTGAGTGAAAGAGAAAGAGCTAGAGAATGTGTATGTGTGTGTGTGTGTGTAAGATGGCAAGAGTGTGTGTGAGCAGCATTCAAACAGGCTGCTGAACTGCTGGCAAGAGGCTTTTCTTTCAGTCAGCTGAAGAGATGCCAGAGGGGAGAGGGGAGAGAGAGAGGGAGGGAGAGAGGGAGGGAGAGAGGGAGGGAGAGGGGAGAGAGAGAGGGAGGGAGAGAGGGAGGGAGAGAGGGAGAGAAGCGACGTCGAACAACAAGCTTGACTCCTATCAAACGCTCAGCTGCAGCTTCTCTCTCTCTCTCTCTCTCTCTCTCTTTCTATCTCTTTCCCAGAAATGTCCAACACAGAAGGAGAGAGAGACAGACAGACAGAAAGAGAGAGAGACAGAGAGATGCAGAAAGGGGGGAAGAATGGGAGGAAGAGCGGAGAGGGGGAGTGATGGGGGGGGGGGCAGTTACTCACAGGAAGTGAGGTCAGCGATAAAGAGAAAGAATAGGATAATCCTGACAGCAATGGGCTGTGTGTGTGTGTGTGTGTGTCTGTCTATCTGTGTGTGTGAGTATTTCCAATGGACTTCCTTCAGTGCCCAGTTAGGGAGACTCTAGAAACCCACTGATCAGGAAGGAGTCTGGAACACTGTGATCCTCTGTGATCCTGTTTCAGCTGGGGTTAGTGTGTGTGTGTGTGTGTGTGTGTGTGTGCTGATGAGAGACAGAAAGACAGAGAGAGTGTGGGCGGGGGTGGGTGTGTTTGTTAGAGCTTTGTTAGAGTTACACTGAGTTCAGTGTCTGACGGACAT
>PYXC01001894.1:0-2500 GCA_015244755.2 Tenualosa ilisha | reverse complement strand
CGTTGGTAAGAATTGAGAGGCCATCTCATCAGGCTGGGTAACAGGACTAACCCATCGGGCTGGGTACCATTGCACCTCACAACAGACAGGACTGACCCATAAGTTGGGTATCAGCCTGCTTGCACAGTGTACAGACTGAATGATGCAGCATCAGAGCAGTGGTGGTGTAGCGGTTAAGGAATTGGGCTAGCATTGCTAGTAGCCTGGAAATTGTGGGTTAGAATCCCAGCTGCCACCATTGTGCCCTGGACCAAGGCACTTCACTCTAAGTTTCTATAGGGGACACTGGCCCTGATGTAACTGACAAACATAAGTTGCTTTGGATAAAGGCTAAATGTATAAATGTAAATGTAGCATTGACCTACCGTTCCAAGTACCAAGGCCGTAGTATAACCAGTAGGCCTATTGTAAGGTCTAAAATGATTGGGTCCACTCTACTGTTCAAGGTTCACATAAAGGTGGAGTACTGGTACCGGTAACGAATACTACTAATGATACCTGTTCAGCCCCAATACAGTGGCCCCAGTACTAGTGCAGTTGGTACCAACTGCTTACTACAGTGGAATAACAACATGTATGCATCACAGCAAGCCGTCAGTAGTCATGTAGTTATTACTGTATAACATGCATCAACGCTCAGAGGGAGTTGTTTAGTTACCATGCTATAACATGCATCATAGCTCCAAAGCATTCATGTAATTACCATGCTATAACATGCATCAAAGCTCTGAGGTAGTTACCTCTTTATAACATGCATCTTAGTTCGAAGGGGGTTGTTTAGTTACCACTCTGAAGCAATCATCTAATTACCACTCTAAAACATGCATCACAGTGCAACACACTTTAAATGCCATTCCATAACACGCCTCATAGCTCTGAGGGAGTCCTTTAATTACCACTCTATAACACGCCTCATAGCTCTGAGGGAGTCCATTAGTTACCACTCTATAACACACCTCATAGCTTTGAGGGAGTCATTGAGTTACCATCCTATATGTGCACAGTCATTGTGTAATTAGCTTTCACTAACACAGGCCTTTGTAGTGGTGCTTCACAGTGACTACTTTTACATTCATGCAACATTCCTGTTCTAAACGGGATAATAGCAGTATTTGTGGGGTGTGAGAGAAATTCCTCATGCTGATTGTCGTATGAAATATTTGGCCATATTCTGGTTTCTAAAACCAAAATCTCACAGCACATACTGTTTAAATTCAGAATACTGATTGGCATATGAACCAGAATATTCCCACATCAAACCCCCTTTCCAGGGCCAGAATATGAAGTTTATTCTGAATGTGCAGTGCATCTGTGCATGGACACACACTCAGTGTCCTTTCATAGCTTGGCACACACTGGCACTGAAGATCTGCCCTGCTCTCGAGCAGCACGCTCAGTTACCACACACACCAGACAGACAAATAATACAACACACTTATAAGTCATTTCCTCCAGCGCACAGCCATCTTTATTTGGCATCATGAGCAAAATCAGAACATTTCCAGATGCATTTTATACCTTCATATTTTTCCATTGCATTTTCTTTTAACACACTGTACCAGAGTATTTGGTTTTCACTGACGGCATCTTTGAGTCTGGTGAGTGTTTGTCCTGTCTGAACGACTGGAGGGGGCACAGGCTCCTGGAGCAGAGGCCCAGGCAGCGTTTGCCGTCACTGCTGTTGGTTTAGGACTCTGACACAGTCAAAGCTGCTGTTGCAGGCTCCGCACTGACAGCTAGGAGCAGCTAACCACACATGAAAGCATGCCCAAGGCAGAGCTCCTCATCTGTACCACCAATCCCCACTAGGGGGCCCATAGAGCCTTATGTCCAGACATCTGGAGCTGCCTGAACTCTGATGCTCTCCTGCCAGAGTGCCTCTGCTCCCTCCACTCCTTCTCTATTTGACTGCAGATCTACACCTGTAAATAAACACTAAGGAAAAACACTCCAGTTTGCCCTTGTGTTTCTATTCTACATTAGATAGAGTGATACTTTATTTATCCTGAAGGAAATGAAGGTGTCCAGTAGCTTATAGCCTACACACAACAGAAATCTAGACAGTAGTTCTGGTTATTAGCAAGGACTGGGCCTCAGACTTGTTACAGCATTTGTAATTTGAGTGCTGTTCTTTTGGACCTGTCAGTTTGTGAATGGGGGCCGAGTGCCCTTCAGAAACAAGCCAGTAGTGACTTGAATATGACGACTGCTAATGTGTGAAGGTCTACTATGTGAAATCAGCGGATCCCTCGTGTGTGTTGCATGAGAGTGTGATCAGGTGTGAGGATCTACAATGTGCAGTCAGTGGATCCCCCATGTGTGTAGAGGATGAAGTGTTGGGGTGAAAAATAAACAAACAAAAACAACAAATCAACAGTTACTCAGATGATCATCAGCAGCAATCCTTTTTAATATCCCATCCATTCAAATGTACAGTCCTTCCAGAACATTCATTACCAACAGTTATTTGAGCTTCAGACTAACGAGATTTCTGTCATGA
>PYXC01001893.1:590000-605000 GCA_015244755.2 Tenualosa ilisha | reverse complement strand
GTGTGTGTGTATGTGTGTGTGTATGTGTGTGCGGTGTGTGTGTATGTTGTGTATGTGTGTGTGTGTGTGCGTGTGTGTGTGCGTGTGGTGTGTATGTGTGGTGTGTGTATGTGTGTATGTGTGCGTGTGTGTGTGTGCGTGTGTGTGTGCGCGTGTGTGTGCGTGTGTGTGTGGTGTTTTCAGCAGCGGTGGCTCTGCGCAAACCAGAGGAATGTTTGTGTTCTTTAAAGACGGCTGGGCTCTCTGCCTGCCTTTGCCTGCCGCGTCTGGCTCTCCCCGTCCCCCCCGCCCCCCTCCTCCTCGGCAGGTCTGTCCCACGCGACAGACGGCCTGTCAGCAGCTAGCTATGGAGCCTCGCCTGGGATATCCATTCCTCCCCGACCGCCCTGCTCCCACTCGTTCCTTTTCTGTATCTCTCTCTCCCTCTTTTTCTCTCCTGTGCTCCCTCTGTCTGCCTCCCTCTCTTACTTTTTCTCTTTTGCACTTCTTCTGTCTGTCTGTCTGTCTGTCTGTCTCTCTGTCTCTCTCTCTCTCTCTCTCTCTCTGTCTTTCACCCTCTTCCACTATCTCTCTTTCCCCTCTCTGACTGGGCTCTCAGAGGGCCATATATCCTGGTGTCCTCGGGCAGGGAGCCTGTGGGCCCTGTGAGTCTGCGCAGGCTGAGAGAGAGAGAGAGAGGAGAGAGAGAGAGGGTCAGAGAGAGAGAGCGACAGAGAGAGAGAGAGAGAGAGGGACAGAGACAGAGGGAGAGCTGGAGCACTGCTGTCATCCCCCTCTATCTGCCCCCTCCTCCACATCCCCACCAGCACGAACCAGACTCTCTCCAGCTCCAGTGCTCCACTCCTCCACCTCTCCAGGGCCCTTCTCTTTCTTCTTCTTTTTCTTCTTCTTTCTCTTCTTCTTCTTCTTCTTTCTCTTCTTCTTCTTCTTTCTCTTCTTCCTCTTCTTCTTCACTGCAGAAGGTGTCAGGGAAAGCACTGATATGACTTAACCTACCTGCTGCTGCTGCTGCTGCCTCCATTTGCCCAATGCCTAAGCACGTCCTGCGTGTCTATTTTGGTATTCCCCTTTCGTGTAGCGATCTTCCCCCCCTTCCTCTGCTAGCATCTGCTGCACCACAGTAGCTGATGGATGCATCAGTTTTGTCTTTGCCGCCTTTCTCCCCACACACAACCGCCCCACCACCACCACTACACACACACACCACCTTGAATTCCCCCTCCATATGCTGGATCATTAGAGCCTTGTACTCTGGAGCAGAAGGGACTGATGGGAATTGAGAGGCGGCCATGTTTTAATCCTTGCCTTGGTGAGGGGCTCCCAGCTCTGTTTGGGAGGCTGTGTGTGTGTGTGTGTGTGTGTGTGTGTGGTGGGGTAGGGGGGGAGTGGAGTGTGTGTGTGTGTTTGTGTCGCTGTGTTGCTGTGTTCAGTGCATAGTGAAGTAGTGTCTAGTGTGGGGCAGAGCTGCTTCAGGGTCAGCTGCTGTATGTTGTGATGTTGGCTGCCATCCACATACAAATGAGAGAGATGGAGGGAGGAAGACAGAGATAGAGAGAGAGGGGAGAGGGAAGAGGAGATGAGAGGATGGTGTAATTGCTTGGGGAATCTGAGTGTTCACTGCAGCTGTTAGACTCTATCTGTTTTTGCAGTGATGCTTTGATTGATACACTCTGAAGTTATCAGTCTTCTAGAACACCTTTCCATCTGCACTTTTGGCTTCAAAGGAATGATTCTACATTCGAAAAAGGAGGCTTTTGTGGATATTTAGTAGGATCTGAATTACTCAAAAAGAGAGTACGGATGGACACACTGCGCTCTGTGGGCCGGGCACAGATCAGTGGCAGACCTGGGCCAATCAGAGCTGTACTGGAGTCGGTGCCTGTGAGTCCACATCAACAGGATTAACACAGGAGCTTTAACGTAGTTTAAAATACTTTAATGTAACACCTTCAAACTCATTCTGATCCCAGATGGATTTATGCTATGGAGAATGGTATCTCTAACACTGTCAACGCCAAGGTCTAGAACGCCTTGTGTTGCATTAAGTTCATTATTGTTGTGGGAGATTTAGATGCACTGGTTGCTGTATTAGTGATAAATAATAATGTCAAGGGCCATCAATTGATGCCATGCAGGATTAATAGTAATTAATTAATTCTTCAGTTGTGTTGCATTAAGAAGCTGTTTGGACTGGAATGAAAAGACAACATAATTCAGCTCTTAACAAAGGTCTGCACCCAGAGAGAATGTTGCCATAGATATCTTTAAACAAACAGCTTTGTTTATTTGTTTATGTCTGCTGTGTTTGTTACAATGAGTTTTTTCTTCCCCAGCTGCCTATCATTTCACAGTGATTCCTATTCGCCAGTGTCAACTGCATCACTGGACTGAGGAGAAAACAGATTGGGCTGGGGTGCTATCATAGAGAGAGAGAGAACAGACTGGGCTGGGGTGCTATCATAGAGCTCTGGAGAGAGAGAGGGAGAGAGAGAGAGAGAGAGAGAACAGATTGGGCTGGGGGTATGAGGGTGCTATCAAAGAGCTCTGGAGATATATATATATAAAGAGAGAGAGAGAAAGATGACAGGTGCTTAACAGTGATGAATAGGAATGAATGAGTGTTTGATAAGAAGATGGAGAGGGCAAGTGTTTTGAAGTCTGTGTTGAAGTCTCAGTGTAGTCAGTCTAAGAAGCAAAGTGAAGATCAAGATTTTGTTCTGATTTGATTTAGTGAAAAGGGAACTCTTTCCTCACAAATGAAAGGTGCTTATGTTTAGGATTCTCAATTTATGCATTTTGTGTGTGTGTGCGTGTGTGTGTGAGAGAGGGAGAGAGAGAGTTTTTACACAGCTCTTTATAATGCTGAAGAATGCTCATTTCACTTCAATTGGACTTCTCAGCGATCTACAGTCTGACATTTCTTGAAAACGGACCGTTGCTAAGTATAACAGACCGTTGTTAGGGAAAGTGAAACAGAACGTTGCCATAACCTACGCAGGTGTCAAGCCTCCATCATTCTGTCAGGAGTTATTCCACGATAATGACCGCCTCACAAAACATTATTATACATCTTCTTTGGTTCTTGGGTTTTATAATGAAATGAGATCATTGTGTACATGTCTGCCTTCTCATGTCCTTCTCCATATCAGCATAAAAAAATGCTCTCAAAAGCTTTGTATTCATGGCAGTACAGCAAACCTTGTGAATACGTGATGCACTGGATGTGTTTATGCTTTGGTTTCAACAGAAGGGAACTGAAGTAATGATGTGCTGGATGAATACATCAAAAGAATGATAAAATTGCAACTTTATCAATCAGTCAAAGGCATGAAATAACATAAAGTTACAGACAATACCATACATCAGTTCCCTTTTTAATATCCTTACTTCTTAGTTATAACGAACCAAAGAAAAAAAGCCTACGCCTACATAGATGTCTAAGTGTCAGTGGTTAGGTTTTAAATATAAATTTGAGGTCTGTTATGAAGAGATCACATCCACATGTCAGTGTGTTAGTGTTGCCAGGCTGCGGCCGTCGCTAGTGTGCGGAGGAGTAACCGTGCTGTGGTCACATCTATGCTGCCTGCCATGTGTGGACCTGTGGCGTGCGTCAGACATCGACACAGACACAGACAGATCCAGCACAGCGATGTGAGACTGCTTACCGGACACTTGAATCACACAGACAGAGAGAGAGAGAGAGAGAAAGAGAGAGTGTGTGTGCTTTGGGGGAAGGGGGGTAGTGAATGAAAGAGAGGGAAGGCTTTGAGGGGAAACGACAGACACTTTAGTGAGGCAATGAGGGTGAGAGAGAGCGAGAGAGAGAGAGAGAGATCTGCGTCATTAGAAGGGGTGGGGGAAGAGAGCAGCTGGAAGGCAGACAGGGGTGGGATGTGGTGGACCTGAGACAGATGTTTGTGGAGAGTGGCTGGGATCACTCTCTCTGTGTTTATCTGCATGTTTGGGTGTGTATGTTTTTGTGTGTGTGTGTGTATTTGTGGTTGACTTAGGGTGTGTGTGTGTGTGTGTCTGTGTGTGTGTGTGTGTGTGTGTTTGTGGTTGTTTTTGTGTGTGTATGTATGAGTGGATGTGTTTGTCTGAATGGTCAAGTCTGTGTGTGTGCAAGATGTCATAGGTGTGGAAGGATGTTTAAAGGTTAGAGATGTTTCCTTTCGTTTATGTGGTTAGTGGTGACGGCATCACCCGCTCAACTCATGTCCAAACTCATGTCATCATTATTCATTTAGTGCACCAGATTTTGGCCCGTTTCTCTGATTATGGATGTCGTTACCTGTGAGGTGTGAGTGAGTGTGTGTGTGTGTGTGTGGGTGTGTGGGTGTGTAGCTAGATAGATAGAGTAGACAAGGGGTTTAACGGTAATTGGAGTAGTAGAGAGAAAGTGAAAGAAAAAATAGCAGGGTATGGCAAACAAAAGACTGATAATGAAAGATAGATTGACAGGCAGACAGAGAGAAAGACAGATAGAGAGACACAGATAGATAGAGACAGAACAGAAACATGAAGAAGAAAGGCAAAGTGTAGGGGGAGAGAGTATGTGGACCGAAAAAAAGCAGGAGGGCACAGAGGAGCGGGAAGGACAGAGAGAGAGAGAGAGAGAGAGAGAGAAGGAGCTGAAGGGAGGAAGAGGAGAGAGGAAAGAAGAAGAGGGGATTAGCTGGGCCAGACGGGCAGCCTTGCCCCCGGTCTGTGCGGGTGCTAATAAAGCATGGCATTGTGATCTGCCAGAGCCTAACTCTCTCACAGTCTGACTTGGGCTTGCATGAGGGATTGGAGCAGGTCCCAGAGTTTTGTTTGCTGAGCTCTCTCTCTCTCTCTCTCTCTCCTTCTCTCTCTCCCCTCTCTCTCTCTCTCTCTCTTTCTTTCTTTCTCTCTCTCTCTCTCATTCTCCCACTTTTTCTTTCTCATTCTCTCTCTCTCTCTCTCTCTCATATTCTCTCTCTCACTTGCTCTTTCTCTTAAACACTCTCTCAATCACACACTGTCTCTCGCTCGCTCGCTCACTCACTCCCTCTCACTCATACACTCTCTCTCTCTCTCTTTCTCTTTCTCATGCTCTCTCACTCACTCACTCACTCCGCGTTTTTTTCTCTCCTCGTGTTTCCGAGACGCCACCAGATTTAAGGGAAGAGAGTAAGAGAGTGTGAGGGAGAGACAGAGAGAGAGGGAAAAAAAGAAAAGAGAGAGAGAGGGAGTAAAAAGGAGAGGCAAAACAGGAGCGCACGTGTAAGAGAGGCAGAGAGAGAGGCAGAGAGAGAGGCGAGAGAGACGAAAAAACGACACATTGTTCTTTTTTTTCCCCTTTTTTAGTGCACTGTTCCTCAACTTTTTTTCTTCTCTTTTTCGAAGCGAAACATCTCAGACTTGCTAGTCGCTACCAGAGAAAAGTGGACTGAGGATTTTTTTGAAAAAAGAAAAGAAAGTTTAGTTGAGTTTCTGAGTCTCTTTAATGGATTCATCCAGGGTGACCAAACTCCTCTTCCTCTCCCTCTCTCTTCTTCCCTCCCTGGTTCTGGACGTCCTGTGCCGGGCACCAGTGCCCTCTGTGGGCAACCAGACGGGCCGGATCAAGGTGGTCTTCACCCCCACTATCTGCAAGGTGACCTGCATGGGCGGCCGCTGCCAGAACAACTGCGAGAAGGGCAACACTACCACTATCATCAGCGAGAACGGCTATGCCACCGACACCCTCACGGCGCCAAACTTCAGAGTGGGTGAGTAACCTCCGGTGACCTCCAACCTTTGCCAATAAACTGTACCACACACTTAGCCGGTTTCTTAAATCAAGGAAGCATGCTTAATGGCTCTAGCTATGTCATCGATCACTGCCAAGCACTGTTCCAAAGTCAGGGATACTCCTGGTCAAATACTCCTATTTGACCAATTACAGCGCTTCTTTCTTAGAATCGGTGTATCCTTGAGGTTGAAGAAATACCCATAATCCTTTGCGTACATACAAAAATTGGCAGATTTTAAATCAGCATTGGCACCGCAGCAGAACAAATGAATCTAAAATGTTGAAGCAACCGACTCGCAAGGAAGCGTTCTATTACAGAAGCGTTCTCGACATTGAGAAACAGTGCTAGACACCTACCATGCTTACACACCTTACCACATGTAGTTTGGGGAGGGGAGGGCGGTGAAGTTGATTGAGCTTCCTGCTTAACTGTGTCATGTGGCTGTGATACAGTGTGTTATCTTTCCTCATCTCTCATCTCCCTGCTCTGTCCCAGTGCATCACGGGAGAATGGCCTCTTTGTTTAAGTGTGATTGTTTAAGATGTTGTTGTGGTTATTTGTGTTGCTTGCTATGCTCCTGGATACCAATATAGGACATGATCTGACCCAGAAAACTGTTGTTTGGATCTGTTGTTGTCATAGATGTTGTTTTCATGAATAATATGGTTTCCATAAGGAATTCGTTTAGTTCTTGTCCTAATTCGCCACATAGTTTAGAAAAACAGAATTTGTGAGGCTCATTAGAAAAGCAGGAACGTGTATCAGTTACTGTTTTTTTTGTGGTTCCCAATTGCATGTCCAGCACAGAAACAGATGACCTTTGAATGTCAGACTCGGTGTGAGAGTGAAACTGAGTATGCGCAGAAAATGTCTGTTCTCAAGGAACAGTAATGTCAAATCACACTAACACTCACTTATGTAACCGATGGATTTGTCTGTGTTTATTTTTTGGATGTGCTGTGTCTCTACTTACTCGGCTTGCTAGAAGGGTTTAGGTCATTCGGGGTTGAACCGAATCTATCAAAATTGGACAGAATAACTTGCAGACTTGGCAAACGGGCGAGACACGGTCCGATGACGCTTGTGCTCTTCCCGGTGAAAAACGTGTGCAAGGATCCAGCACTTTTCACTGTTTGCAGTGTCTTAACCTGCCCCAGTCCTTATAAGGAGAGCACCGCACCATCCAACAGATCTCAACACAGACATTAGTGGCGGATAAAAAAAAAAGAGAGCCCAGAGCAAACGATACTTTACACAGCTGAGGAATGAGCTACCACAGGAGACCTAAGCAATTCTTTCACCCAGGATATGAGAGGGGATTTATGGGATAGGTTTGACAGCCAGGCTCTAACTTCACGCTGAGGCTGGATCAGCGGCTTTGCATGCCCTGTTTGCTCTAGAACCTGTCTTAAGGTCCCATCATGCAGGCTAACATATGTTAATTAATAATCAATAGTTATATGGAAAGTCTGGTCTATATGAGATAATGGTGACAGAATCCTGATGTTTGTCAATGTTAGCCATTCAGATTTTCCAACCGTATCTTTCTGACTGTGTTTCAAAGTTCCACAACTGCCCAACTAGCTAACTATAGTGTGCCACTGAGTGATTCGTTGAGACAGAGCCTTGTGTGTGTTTGTGTGTGTGTGTGCGTGTGTGTGTGTATGTGTGTGTGTGTGGGTGTGTGTGTGGGTGGGTGTGTGTGCGTGTGTGTGTATGTATGTGTGTGTGGGTGGGTGTGTGTGTGCGTGTGTGTGTATGTGTGTGTGTGTGCGTGTGTGTGTTTGTGTGTGTGTATGTGTGTGTGTGTGTGTGTTTAGCATTAGTATCATTAGTCATCCACAGGAAGAGCCACTGAGAGGGCTGAGGCATGCAAGTTGGGGGGTAGAAGAGGGGAGGTGGTGGGGAGGGGGGCCTATTGAGAGTGGTGGGGGGGGAACCCAGAGGGTAGCGGTGGGGGGACTTGGCTCACCATAGTGACTGACTGCCCCTTAAAAACACGGCAAACCACGCTGGTGTTTGGCAGGCAGTCAGTGAAATGTACCTGTCGAGGCATGTAGTCTGTCTGCAGTCTGCCCTTGCCTCGCGGTCTGTCTGGAAATGGCCAGGGGATCACCAGGGGAGAGCAGTTGTTTTGTGTGTGTGTGTGTGTGTGTGTGTTTGTGTGAGTGAGTGTGTGTGTGTTTTATTTTGTTTTATTTTGTTTTATTTTCTCGGCAAAGACTGGAAATGTTTCTTATTTATGCTTTGCCCTGGTCCGTCTCCAAACAGACAGCAAAACAGAGTCCAAATAAATTCCAAGGTTGTTTATCATTCTTTAGCGATGACACAGAAGTTTTTCTTTTTTTATTTTCCCTCCTCTCCCAGGAAAGAAAGCAATAACACAGAAGGGGAGGAAAGAAGGACTCAAGCACTCATACTTGAGTGGCTTAGTACTAATGAAGGAGAGATTGGTTCATACTTGCTCCAGGGGTGTTGCACAATTAGCATCATTACTCACTCTATAAAAGGCTGTAGTTATTTGTAATCAGTGACTCACTTAAAAAAGGTTAAAGTGTTAAGAGTACTTCCATACACCATGCCTCATCTTCCATCAACCCCCCCACCCCCAGCCCATGCGATCGGCACGTGGAATATTTTCTGTGTAGCAGAAGCAGGCCTGGGTTAATGATGAAGGCTGTAATTAGGACGGTTCCACTCGATTGAAATGGAAGAACACACACAGACTCATAGCATTACCAGCGAAGTTAGAATCATTACCCAGACTAATCTCTGATGTTGTGGCAGTAAAACAGCCAAAAAAGGTGCATGGAGAGAGGACTGGAAATACCCAGAGAAAAAGCCACTAACCACTCTTCTCCTCTCCTCTCCTCTCCTCACCACCCCACCCCACCCCACCACACCCCACCTTCCAAAAACCTCCAGCCTCACCGCTTGTCCACCTCCTTCTTTTTCTCTCTCTTTTGCGAGATGATTTTTGCATCCACCCGATTTGCATGCCTCGGTCGGCTCTCCGCTGCGAGTGGATTCCTTATGGGGTTGCCGTTTGCGCTGAGTCAGCGCCGGGTGGCTGGAGTGCCGGTGGTTGCGGGCTCCTGCTCTCTCTCTCTCTCTCTCTCTCTCTCTCTCTCTCTTCACTCTCTCCAGCTCTCGCTCTCCTGCCCCTGTCGCGCTCCCAGACATCCCCCTCCTCCCCCTCTTCCTCCTCCTCCTCCTCCTCCTCCTCCCTCTCCTCAGCCTCCTCTCTTTCTGGAGCCTGACTCGGCGTCTGGGCCACACAATACACAAGAATGGGTCCCTGTGTGGCAGCAAGAAGCAGTAATGATCTACATAACAGTCTGAATGTCTCTGACTCTCATTTGGGATTCAAGTGAGGGCCAGATGACTTGGGGTAAATGTGAGCTCAGCTCCGCTCAGCTTAGTCCAGAGAGGCTTACTTCTCTCCTATCTACGGGGCTGAATCATGTCTCCTAATGTCTGCACTGGAGCAGAGGCTCTTCTTATCTTTTCTTCCATTCTCATCTTCCTCTTTAGTGGTGTGTGTGAGAGAGAGAGAGAGAGAGAGAGTGAGAGAAGAAAAAAAGAGAAGAAGAGAGACTTGTGTGCAAAAGAGGAGAGAGAAGAGAAATTTGCGTGTAAAAAAAGAGAGAGAGAGAGAGAGAGAGAGAGAGAGAGAGGTGAGAGACTTGTCAGCAGTGTTTGTGTGAAAGACTGAGGCTCTCCTCTTTGTTGTCTAACAGTTTACCTCATACGAGTGGCTTTGATTTATTGTAATCTGATCCCAGGCCTGTGGCTCAGACCGGCCCTGATCTGTTTCTTATCCACCTCTCCTCACTCCGCTGGCCTGGTATCTGTCTCAGCTCAGACTCCTCTGGGCCCCTAACCCTCAGACAAGCTTACCCTCACCACCCTAACCCACAGCTTCACCAGCTGTCCACCTTCACCATCCCAATGGACCCCAGTGGGAGCATAGATTTATATAATAGGCTACTGTGTATCTATATATATCTATGAATGAGAGGACAGGACAGGAAAGATGGCCACCGTCTCCCTCACTCTCTCCAGGGGAAAAACGTTGTATCAATTACAGACTTCTTACAACACAGTCTGCCCTTCGCTGCCAACTTTTTTCTCCCTTTTTCTACCAACCTGCCCCTGGGGTTCGTTCCATGACTAGTTGTATATCAGAGGCTTGTTTCGGCTAGGCTGGGGTGGGGTGGGGTTGGGTGTGGATGTGGGTTGGCTGGTAGTACAGATCCCCCGCCCCACCCCTCCCCTCTCTCTCCCTCCCTTCGTCTCCAGGTGTTTACGTTGTCGGTCCAAAAACACCTCGGCCCAGGGAGCGCTGGCCCAACCCGCGCCAGGGCACCTCATTAAGGGCTGTGGCGGCTGCCAGCTCCCTCCTGAGCGCTCCCGGCTCCAGACAGTGCCGTGATCCCTGGCGGGGAGTCAGCCAAGCGCATTGCTTTCTATCTTTATTGAAGGCTTTTTTCACCCTTCGTTTCCTTGATCTCAATGTGGGTTTGTGGTAAAGGGATTTATATATGGACGGTAGATTTTTTTTTTTTTTGATGTATTACTGTGTGTGTAATGTGTATATATGTATGTGTGTGTGTGTGTGTGGTGTGTGGGTGTGTGTGTGGGGGTGGGGTGGGGTTGGGAGGAGTGGGGGGCTTGGAGGGTGAGGCAGTAGTGCTGATAGAGTGATTAAGATGGCAACGTGTGTGTGTGTGTGTGTGTATATATGTGTGTGTGTATGTACTTGTGTTAGTATGCACGTTCACTCTGTGTATTATTGAATGGCCCCAGTAGTTTAGCCAAGTGCACAGAAAGAAGTGTTTTGTTCTCCTCGTCTGTGTGCTGTGTGTCTATGGTTCATCCAGCACTAAATGCAAGGCAGGTGGAGGAGAGAGAGAGAGGGGAGGCTCAGGCTCAGGCTGAGGGGCCTCTGAGTGCTCTCAGCTGGGCTGCCTGTGCTGGGAGCCCCTGGAGCCTCTATCCTCCCCCAAGCTCTCACTAACCTGCTCCTGTTATTTAAGGACTTGGGCCTCCCTTCCTCTGTCTGCTCAGAGCTTGCTCCTTTGTCATCATCTGCTTCTTGTGCACGTGTGTGTGTGTGTGTGTGTGTGTGTGTGTGTTTGTGTTTGTATTTGTGTGTGTGTGTGTGTGTGTTTGTATTTGTGTGTGTGTGTGTGTTTGTGTATGTGCGCTCACCTGTGCCTGTGCTTGTGCGGTTATATGTGTGTGTATGTGAATGTGTTTGATTGTGGAAGAGTGTCTGCGTGTGAGTGTGTATATATGTGAGAGTTGTGTGAGTGTGTGTGTGTGTGTGTGTGTGTGTGTATGACTTGTCTGGAGGGCCTGTGTGAAACCTGATTAATGAGAATTACATGCTAATGGTGCTTTTTGGGCTTTTTCTTGGCTGCGGGTTCCGTCAGGTGGCTGCCCAGTCAGCCTGGTAATTAGAACCATGTGGGAGGTGGGGGATGTGTGTGTGTGTGTGTGTGTGTGTGTGTGTGTGAGAGAGAGAGAGAGTGAGAGTGGGAGGTAGAGAGCAGCAGGTTTATTGTAAGGGCTCAGGTTCTTTGGTTGGGGGGGCCTGGGGGAGAGAGAGTGGGGCACAGTGGGGAGTTAAGCTGTGTGTGACTGTGCTCTGGAAAAAAAAAACAACTTTTGACTGACACCCTGGAGACAGCTTTTATGAGCCCTCTCTCTCTCTCCCTCTCCCTCCTTCCCTCTCTCCATCTCTCTGTCCCTCCATCCTTACATCACCTCCACACACAGTCATGCAACTGAGGCCTCAGGACGGTCGACTCTTAACGATATTTCTTAAAGGAATAAGACGAAGTTGTAGCCGTAAGGAAGCACAACAAAGGCAGCGATGGTAGCGACAGGGGCATTTGGCCATCCCATAGTGGGGAGGGTGCAGTTGCTGCCATGCGGTTCGTGAGGAGTGTGCCGGATGGGCGAGTTTGTGCGTTACATGGTGGCGCGGCGCGGGGTGGTTCAGCGGACCTTATAAGGAGCTCCAGATTGCACGGCGGCAGCCGTAGACGGCTCCTCTGGTAGCAGTCATTTCCCCTTTGTCAAATTTCATTAGTTTGAGGCGTCCCGCTGTCATTTTTTCCCCTCAGACTTTTTCTCTATCTGAAGAAGAGGAGCCCCCCCCCCCTGCCTGCCCCTACCACATCGCCCCCGCCCCCTGCACACACACACACACACACACACACACACTTCTTCTTCCTCCTTAACTCCCCCAACACACACTTCTTCTGCCCCCCTAACTCCCCCAACACACACACACACACACACACACCTCCAGCTCCTCTCCAACCAGCTGCCTCTATCTTTTTCCCCCATCTCTTTACCTGGCAGCTGTGAACAGTGGAGTCTGGAGTCCTGTGGTGGAGACAGAGAGAGAGAGAGAGAGTCTGGAGTTTAGAGTCCTGTGGCGGAGACACAGAGAGAGAGAGAGAGAGAGAGAGAGAGCAAGAGAGTGGAGTGTTTGGAGTGTGTGTAAGGGGTAGTATTCGTTGAGGTGTTCTTCAGTTACTGCCAGAGCCCAAACTTGCTATAAACACTTTTAACATTGTCTATGGTTTGCAAAGTCCAACAAAATACACTAAATATGAGATTTTCTCTTTCTCTTTCTCTCTCTCTCTCTCTCCTTTTCTCTCTCTCTCTGCCTCTCTCTCTTCCCATCTCTCTCTTCAGAGATCACCAGAGCAGGTCTTAAAATGTCATTAGGTTCCCTGGGACCCTTTGTGATCCTTCTGACGCACAGGTAGCTAATGTAGGTACACATACACGTGTGTGATATATATATATATATATACCACACACAAGTATTACACAGACAGGCTAGCAGATTCACACATACGTGTGTGTGTATGTGTGTGTGTGTGTGTGTGTGTGTGTGTGTGTGTGTGTGTGTGTGGTGGTTCGGCAATGCAGCCCTGCCATTACATCTCTTTATGAGAGTCAGAAGCACATCTGGAGCACATAAAGTACACGCCGGCGCTGCCTCTGTGGCTGGCTGAGCTATGCTGATCCGCACTGCACTGTGTGTGTGTGTGTGTGTGTGTGTGTGTGCTATATGTGTGTGCTCTGTGTGTGTGTGTGTGTTGTGTACTGTATGTGTGCTCTGTGTGTGTGTGTGTGTGCTGTGTGTGTGTGTGTGTGTGTGTGTGTGCTTTGTGTGCTATATGTGTGTGCTCTGTGTGTGTGTGTGTGTGTGTGTGTGTGCTTGTGTGCTTGTGTGTGTGTGTGTGTGTGTGTGTATGTGTATGTGTGTGCTGTGTGTGTGTGTGTGTTGGGGCCTATGATGCACTGCCCCCATACTACCTTCACTATTCCAGCGCACTGAGCTTATCTCCGCTGCGTTTTAAAGGGCCTGCTGAGACTCTAGCGTCCACACACATCCACACGACACCTGTGGCAGACTCCCAGCGTCCAAAATCCTGGCCTCGATTCCCGCCCGATTGGCGCCGCGGCAGCCAATTTCACCTAACAAATCACCTTGGTGATGTGAAATTATTACGCAAACGTTTTTGTGTCAAAGAGCGGGAGGTGTAGTTTGCGTGTGATGAAGTAATAAGCAGGATTCTGCAGGATTTATTCTGAAGGTGCTGTGTGTTGGATCTCAGGTGCTCTTAGTTCACTGTGGCGTCTCCCATTGAAAGGCTGCACAGCTCTCTCTCTCTCTCTCTCTCTCCGTCTCTTGCTCTTTCAGTCTCTCTCTCTCTGTCTTTCCTTTTCTCTCCTTCTCTCACTACTCTTGGGTATGGCATCTTATTCTTCCTGCCGCAATGAGCTTGTCTGGGCAACCACAGTGGGCGAGTGTGGTCTACCCAGTGGTGGTGTTGGGATGTTATGTGTTCACACATTGTGCTGGGTGAGAGAAAGAGAGAGAGAGAAAGAGAAGGAGGAAGAGAAGAGGTTGGTGTTGGATGGGGGGAGAGTAGCCATTTTGTTTGGCTTGGGTGTCAACGCCATCATTACCGCCATCAGCCCTGTCATCGTCGGTGTTATTCCTGAAACTGCGGTGGGGGTGTGGGTATGGGTGTTAAGGCCTTGTGGCTTTGGGTGAGGTCTACGAGGGTCTGGGAAAGCCCTGGGTGGAGTATGGGGAAACATGACCTTTTGTCAAGGAAGACTAAATGGGCAACTACAACAACAAGCTCCATCAGTCACCAAGCTTCTAGTTTCAATGTACAAACAAACACATTCATCTTTTGCCAGCTTCCCACATGAATCTCTGCAAATAAAACCAGTGTAGGGCTTAGTATAGGATAGGATTTTTCCAACCTGACATAAAACTAGATTGACTTTGAGTTTAGGCTCAAATCTTTACCGTGTGCTTGTAGTTCTAGAAAATCCACTGAAAAGCTAACGACTACCTTGGCACCTGCATCTTAATTGCACATGGCCTTTGCAGGGAGCTTTGGTTTGGCTGGTTTGATAGAGAGGCTTCACACGCTGACAGTAAGCTGCAGTTGTACTATGGAGCAGGGCAGCGTGGGATTTGTAGTCTCTGGGGGGACTGGTGCTGTTGCCATAATGACAGGGTACAGGAGGAGCAGATCTATTAGGGCTGTCATTTAGAGGTAGTGCCACTAATCCTCCATAAACACGCTAGCACACAACAGAGCGAGGGAGAGAGAGAGAGGGAGAGAGAGAGAGAGAGGGAGAGAGGCAGGAAGAGAGACAAAGAGAAACAGGGAGAAGGATTGAGAGAGGATAGCATAGACTTAAGTACAGTATGTGTTAAAATGCATTTTTTTTTGGTGTTTTTTTTAAACACCTTCTGGAAAGTTTAACGAGTTCAAGCATGTTTTGCCCCACTCGTGTACTGACTAGTGTCACATGATCTCTAGTGTCTGAAATGTTTCGAAATATTCTGCGTCAGACCTTGAAGCCTTATCAGTATTCTGTACGTAGATTGTTAAACAGTGAAAGAAATCAAGCGATAGACAGTATTAGATACTTTGATAGCATTGTCCTCTGTAATGTATTCCACTATCTTTGTGTAGCTTTAATTTCTTCCAGCAGTATTAATGCTGTGTGTGTGTGTGTGTGTGTGTGTGTGTGCAAGACATACTCACTTACTGTTGTGCCAGTGTCCCCTGATTGCTGCATCTCTTTCGCTCAATTGATCAGTTGACTGGTGGTTTTGGGAGGGGGGTGGCATGGGAGGGGGGTCCCTGCAGTGATGGAACAGGGGGAATGGAGACAGGTCCAGGCA
>PYXC01001893.1:572500-585000 GCA_015244755.2 Tenualosa ilisha | reverse complement strand
TATAAATGACAGCCAATAAGGTTCTGATTCAGTGTAGCAGAATCAGATTCTTATTGGATGTCATCAAGATGTCATTAGTAACACCTGTGGTTACCTTGCTACTTCCTGAAAAATTGGCTGCTGTGAAATGGGCCCATTACCAGGTGCTAGAACTGAGCAGTGACATCAGCTTTCCCACACTGCAGCCTGGGAACAATTCAATTCAATTCAATTTTATTTATACAGTTCCTTTTACAATACTATTGTCTCAATGGAACAAAGACCCACAGGCATTTTAAATCCTAAATCAGAACCACTATACATTTTCTGTGTTTGAATGTGTGATACAGTTTTATGATTTTTTTGGTGTGTGTGTGTTTCTGTGTAGTCACACCAGAAATGAACCTGAACCGGCTGCCCAATTTCTCGTTTAAAGTGTATGGAGGTCGCGTTTTACCTTGTGCGGCACGCGTGAAACATCAATAGAACTCACATCTGTTTCAAGCAGACCGCGCACGTGTTCGATGTGCATGGTCTAATCTGTTCACATCCATTCTAAACGATAACGGACAAAAGTGTGTCTACCTGCCTACGCACCGCAAACGCACAGTTTGCAGTGTGAATGAGATGTCAAAGTACTATATATATGTAAGGAATGTTATAAGGAATATGTCTGCATACATAGATACATAGTAAATATGTCATTTACAATAACCTTAGAATAATCTCATTCTTGTCATGACCACCATTCCCATCTACCCCCCCCAACACACACACACACACACACACACACACACTGGCTACCCATTACAGTACAGTTATCGCCGAACTACGTGAACATCCACGTGAAGCACCCGCCTGAGGCTTCCGTCCAGATCCACCAGGTGTCCCAGCTGGACTCCAGTGGTCAGAAGGTGAAGGGCTCCCAGTCGTCCAGCACCTCCACCTCCACCACCACGCACCACCACACCTACCAGCACTCCGAGAGCAGCTCCAGCAGCACCAGCTACAGCAGTGGCCACAGCAAGGTGCAGCAGCAGAGCCACAGTGGTGTGGTTTACCCCAACCAGCAGACCTACATCCACTACCAGCAGCCCGTCACCTCCAAGAGCCAGCTGGGACGCTGTTTTCAGGAGACCACCGGGACACAGGTGTGTGTGTATGTGTGTGTGTGTATATGTGTGCATAGTGTGTGCATATGTGTGTGAGTAGTGTGTGTGTGCGTATTGTGCGTGTGTGTGTGTGTGTGTGTTTGTGTATGAGTTGGGTGTGTGTTTTTCTCATGTTGTTGTTATTGTGTGTGTAGAGTGTGTGTGCATATGTAATGTGTCAGTATATGAAACAGTATTTACAACTCTCTATGCATACTGTCTCTCACTTCCCTCTCCCTTGCAATCATTCTATTGGTCTTTTCAGTCAATGCCTTTCTATGGGAGCACATGCCTTTCTATGGGAGCACACGGCCTCCTTCTGCAGCTCATGTGGAGTGAGTTATGACCGAGTTGCTCTTTGGTGGAACTCCTGCCGTTTTTAAATGTGCTAGATGAATAAATATGACTTGCTTTGACTTCACTGGAGATACATCTAGGGGATCTTGAGCAGTAGCAGATGTCCCACGCGTCTGTGTGCTGACCCTTTCATCCAGCACTCTGATTGCAGCGGGCAGCTCCCCCACTACTGCTGATCATCTCCGTCCTCCAGGAGCTCGCGCTGTAGAGACGCTAGCTGAAGGATCACCTAGCGTTAGCAGCTGCTAGTGAGCAGGAGAGCCGAGAGATCCTCTTGGAAAGGCTGCTTTTTAAATTAGCTGCTTTAGCTCAGCTCGCCCCCAAACTCCAATTGGAATTGAGTGGCGTCCAAACGGCAGTGCGACTTCTGTGCGTCTGTCTTGTCGGATTGATTTTTTCCCTCTCCCGTCTCCCTGTTTTTTTTTCCCCCCTTCTCCCTTTCCTCTCCAGTTCAACATACTGAGGACGCCGTTCCTCTCTGTCAGAGGATTGGCCAGCCGATCGGAGAAGCACAAAACAAACGTCTCATTTAGAGCCTGTCTTGGAACCGTATGTCGACTCTGTTTATGTCAAACGACCTTAAAAGATGCTATCTTTTAGATGGAGGGCGGAAAAAATTGCAGTCACAATCATTTAGACTATCCACTACCTCTGCCTCGACCTCGGTTTCCTGTTATCGGCTTTAGATTGCCTTGCGATTTGATTCCCATTTTGTGATGAGATTTACAGGATGGTGAGGAGGGGCAGTGGCGGTTGCCTAGAGTGCTAGATCACATCGCCTATCTGAGATGGAATCCTGGGTTTCAGTGATGGAATCGTGCTCCTGGTAACAGATCAGGTCTGCAGTTAGATCACGGCGTGCCAGAAGACAAGCAGAGATTTGTGGAGAAGAGTTTATGTGAGGCGTAGGTAGTTGTTAAGCAGTGAAGGTATTTTTGCGGTCAATCTGGCTCTAGCTTTTTTTCACTCCCCCGTCTTGTTCCTTTTCTAAATCTCTCCACGTTAGCATTCTTTATTTTCATTTCTGTCTTCTGTCATCCCTAAAGGTCGCCTATTTTCTAAAAGCATTGCAGAATTATTCGTTTCTTCATTTCTCTTTCTCTCTTTCCATTTTTCACTTAATCTCCCCTCTCTCTCTCTTTATCTCTGTCTCTGTCTCTCTCTATCTCACTTTCTCTCTTTATCTATCCTACTCTCTCTCCCTCCTCTCTGACGTGCTTGTATTGTGTGGTGTGTTGCAGTGTGGAAAAGCCTTCCCAGGGCTGGTGAAGCAGGATGACTGCTGTGGAACAGTGGGCACATCCTGGGGATTCCACAAATGCCAGAAATGTCCCAAGAAGCCGTGTAAGCCTCTTGCTGTTCTCCTCACACACACACCCTCTTCACCCTCATGCATCACCGCAGAATTCACACACAGTCCTGACAATGTTGTGTTTCTTAGTCCTCATCATGCACACATACACACACACACACACACACAGGGACACACATGGACACACACACACACACACATATACACACACACACACACACATTGACACACATACACACACACACACACACACAGGGACACACATGGACACACACACACACACACACACACGGACACACATACGCACACACACACGCGTTTTTCAGTTGTAGGCTGTTTTCCTGCATGAGCGTGATTTACAGCATGATCATTGGTGTAAAGAAACGATTAAGTTGCTTGCAGCCTTCTATAGTTTTACCATTGTTCTCATTTTCAGCCCCCCGAGACACTTGGGCAACGTACTGGAAAGGCTATTTTTAGAACAGTCTCGACATCGCATGACCCTCTGGGCAATGTGTTCAATGTGATCAGGGTTTCTACACGTGAACTCGAGCATAAAGTACATTGTTGGCATACACAGATTTTAGTAAAACTTATGTTTGTGAAGACAGCACATTACCTATTCTGCAACTTCCTCTCGCCGCCATCTTGATGTCGAGATGTCGAGACTTCCATGTGTTTTAAAAATAGCATTTTCAATGCGTCTGCCAAAGTGCCTTGGGCTCACTTATTGAAAGGCATTGGTCTGAAAATGTTAACAACAGTAAATCCATAGAAGGCAGCTAGCGACATAATTTTTTCTTTATACCCATGTTATAATCATGCCCATGCAGGAAAACAGCAATCAAAAAACGACAGCGATATGCTTTAATGTACATACACACTTAATGCACATACACACACATACACACTTAACTCAGCCACTCCAGGAACCTGCCACCACATTTTTCAGGCGCACTGTGGATTTGATGTTTTGCTCAGCCTCTTCAGTGCTCTTGAGTTTCCCCGGCTGGTGTGAAGTGTATGTGAGTGCGTGTGTGTTTGGTTAGGTGTAATAGTGTGTGTGTGTGTGTGTGTGCGTATGAGGTGCCTAATGCATCTCTGTAATGGGAGTTTATAGTGAATGTTTAGCAGATTTGTCTCCAAGTGACTGGCGCGTGTCATCTGTGTACACGCCTTAAGACAGAGTGCTGGCGAAAATGGTCTTCACAGCTGGAGAGGAAAAGTCACTGGGTTCGGAGCATGTGAGAGTGTGTTTATGTGTGTGTGTGTGTGTCTGTGTGTGAACGAGAGAGAGAGTGTATTTGTGTGTGTGTGAGCAAGAATGTGTCTGTGTGTGTCTGTGTGTGAAAGAGAGAGAGAGAGAGAGAGGGAGAGAGAGTGTTTGTGTGTGTGAGCAAGAATGTGTGTGTGTGTGTGTGAGAGAGAGAGAAAGAGAGAGAGAAGGAGAGTGAATGATTATGAGTGGGTGGAGGGAGCGGATGAAGAAACTGTATCTGATTACACACACTCTCTCTCACACACACACACACAAACACACATACACACTCATACACTCACACACAAACACACACACACACTCATACACTCACACACAAACTCACTTACACACATACATACACACACACACACACACACACACACTGAATAATGCTGACTCACACATGGCAAGCAGGCTCCCTGCGTTCCCCTCCAGAAAATGACTCGGTTCCGCTGAGACGTTCCCTCGGTTCCTCGCAGTGCCAGCCGGCTGAGTCACGGGCCCCCACAGATCTGCACCAAACAGAATTGAGCAGAACGGGACGGAACGAAGCGGAACGCTCCCCAAGAATCTTCCCTACTTGAACACTCATGACATCAGGTTCCCCCACATTTTTTCCCAGGAATCTGTTACGTCGTCTCTCCGTGTTCCTCACCCTTATATGGGAATGATACGCTTAATGCATGCATAGCCCGCCACATGTTGTCAATCCTTCCCCCCTCACTCTGTCTCACTCTCTCCTCCCCCACTTCCCTTCTCTCTCGCTCTCTCTCTCTCTCTCTTTGTCTTTCACTCTCTCTCTCTCTCTTGTTCTCTCTCTCTCTCGGTACCTCTGTTTCATTTTTTGGAGCCGTTTTGGGGGAAATCCGAGACTTGTTTGCACCAATCGCAGCCCTCATTGGCACAGTTGTTCCACGTTCAGTGGGAAGAATGTGTTCAGTACCTTCCACTATTATTTATCAGCATGAGCTCACTGCCGTGTAATTACCAGTCCCGTATTCTCTTAGGCTCCACGTCAACACCCACCCACCCACCCACCCACCCAGACAGCCCCAGTGCAAATCCAGTGCCGTCAGGACGGCATATTTTCCTAATAGGCAATGGACTGACAATTGGAGCGAAATTCTCCAAAAGAGTAGCGGTGGGATTTTACAATGTCTTTAAAATCTCTCGTTTAGACTAATGCACCAGCCATGTGGTTTTGGGCCTCTGCGTCAGTTCATTCTTCGTTTTTTTTTTTCCTATCAAGCTCTTAAAACGTGGCTATGTTTTCACCATGGACTGTTTCGGAGTGTCATGTGGGTGACCTCTGTGACCTTGCCTGTTAACAGAGCGATGGCCTCTCTGGCGCACTGGCTAATTTGCTAGGACACGGTGACTGGCTGGCCGACTGTTTGCGAACATAAGTGGCTCTTCATCATTGCTGAGAGTGGATGAAACACAGTGAATGCATAGCAATGGTAATTGGGTAGACGACCATTTGGTTTATCCATATTAAAGACTCTCACAGACTTTGCTGGTCTGATTATGTTGTGTTGCATGGAGTGTCTGTTTGGGTTTTGTCTGAGCGTCTGTCTATTTTTCTGTGTTTGTGTTTCATTTGAGAGAGTGTCTGTCTGTCTGGTCTGTCTGTCTGTCTGTCTGTCTGTGTGTGTATGTGTGTGTGTGTGTGTGTATTTTCAGAGCAGATCTGTTAACAGTGTGCAAAAAAAAAAAAAATGGTGAACGCCTTAGCGTCTCCACGCCTGGTCGCACACCCTGCCTCCCAGCACCCTGTGGCGTGTCTTTCTCTTCCTGGGCTATTTATACTGACTGTTACCCAGCGGAGATCAGGACGACCAGAGTGCCGGCCCCAGAACCCAGCGGCCATTTTAGACAGCAGCACGACAGACACACAGCTCAAGAAAGTCCTGCTGGTTAAGCTGTGGACCATTGACCGAGCCTGCAGATACTCACACATGCACATGCACACACACACACACACACACACAACACACATACAACATACAATATATGCTCACTAACACACACACACACACACACACACAAACACACATACATATACAACACACTCATTAACACACACACACACACACACACACACAAACACACCCATCCAAACCCTTTCCAATTCTAAACCACAGGATGTATGGGACTTGCTGTGTGTGAGGCCTCACTGACCTGCGTATGTGGATATGGTGGGATAACAATTTTGAAAGTGTAACAAAGTTGACCAGTCCCTCTATTCTTGCACAATGTGCCTACCCCCTGTCCTCACTAAGACCACATGAAGCCTGGAACCACATGAGATACATGGGACTCCAAAAGTACAGTGAAATGTGCCCCCACTCCACCCCCATACGTCCACAGAGAGGGGCAGCTGCATCAGTGGATATTTCAGCAATGCACTGCGGCGACCACACAAAGCGTGAGGTTTGCCGTCCCAAGCGACGCGTGGATTTTTCTGAGAAAATGAAGGAGCGGACTCTCATAATGCCTCTCATAATGAAATTCCTTCACATGACGAAAAATTACCACGTTAAAGGAGGAATTTATTTAACAAGTTCCAGAAGAGTTCATTTACAGTGTCCAAGTGGTGCACGCCTTTAATGTTTGCACAACTTGCCAGTAGAACATTCCAGTGACTTTTCCAGAGAACATCTCCAACTACCAGATGGCATCACATCCATTTAATACTACAGCAAAAGAAAGATATAATATATTCATTAAATATATATAGTATATATATAGGATAGGATAGGATAGTAGGATAGTATATATATATCCCTTCGACCCCTACACGCGCACATCCTAATCAAAAAATGTCCCCTCAGCACATCATTGCACGCACACAGACACACACACACACGTTTTTAGTCCCTCGTTATGAGTGTGTGGTTCCACAAAGGCTCAGTGTTTTGGTGGGGAGTGGCCAGGGCCTGAGACCGGCCCTTGTGAGTCGCTGAAACGCCGGTGTGTTGAAAACGCCTCATTGTTGTTGTGGAGACAGACGCAGCTGGTAAATAAATTGGCTTACCAGCAAACAAATATAGCCTTGTTCACTCTCCCTCTCACCTCACTCACACATAGACATACACACACACTCCCACTCTCTCTCTCTCTCTCACACCACACACACACACACGCACACACACACACGCACCTTATCCCACCACATACAACACGTTTCCCCCTCCTCTGGATGGAGTAAGCTACAGTGGTACAATCTGCTTTCAAGGTATTTGAGTACCACCCTGCTACAGGAGCAGAGAGGGGCTTTGGGGTGTGTGTGTGTGTGTATGTGTGTGCGTGTGTGTGTGTGTGTGGGGGGGGGGGGGGTTCTTGGGGGGACGGCCTCAGTACTCTCCATTCTTCTGTTGCCTCACTGCAGCATGCATGGCTGGGGTCTTGTGGCTTTTGAGGTGGCTGTATGTGTGTGTGTGTGTGTGTGTGTGTGTGTGTAGTATGTGTGTGTGTGTGTGTGTCCCGGCTTGGCTGGGACTGGGCTGTAGAGCTCAGACTCTGCAAGAAGTTAGGAGCAAAAATTCACCAGATCTCTTGGACTTGCGTTGTTTTTGTCCTTTTCTGCCCTCCGTACTTCATTCTGTCTTTCACTACTGGTATGAATGGGATCTGCCAATTTTCGGATGCTCTTGCAGTTCCCTTCATTTTTTTTCTTTAACCTGTTTTTTTTTATTCTGCAAACCTCTTTTGCTCTGTTGCTCGCTGTTTCTATCCATTTCAACTGTGTTGAAGCTCACTGTTTCTGTCCATCTCTTCTCTTGCTGTTTTTCTCTTTTCCCTCTCTCCACTCCTCCTCTATCTGTCTCTTCTGTTCTCTTTCTCTGTCGCCTCACTGCCTCCTTCTCTCTGCTTGTTGGAAGCCAACCAGAATCTTCATTAACAGACGTCTGCTCCACTACTTTAGTTACTCTCACAGCATTTAGCACCATCACCCTGAAATGAAATACTGTGGATGGGTGACATCTGGATGCCAGTCTCTCTCTCTCGCTCTCTCTTTTTCTCTCTCTCTATATATATGTCTCTCTCTCTCTCTGTCAGTGTGTGTGTGTGTGTGTGTGTCTGTATGAGAGAGCGAGAGTATGTGCAGACACGTGTGGATTTGTGTGTGTGTGTGTGTGTGTGCGTGTGTTTGTGTGTGTGTATGTATGTGTGTTTACGAATGAGAGAGAATAATAGAGAGAGTGTGTATGTGCAGACGTGCGGATTTGTGTGTGTGTGTGTGTGTGGTGCGCGCGTGTGTGTCTTTGAATATAACCCTTGCATATGAACGTGTGTGTGTGTGTGTGTGTGCTGCTGATAAGGGTCTGATAACCCTTTCTCCTGAAAAATCAATAAGGAAGTGAATGAGCCAAATGGAGTGAGTGATTCAGGTTATCCGGTTACACACTACAACATTCCATCGGTACAGAATGATGATACATGCTCCTTTAAACAAGAACTTCAAATTGTGTGTGTGTGTGAGAGAGAGAGAGCGAGAGAGAGAGAGAGGGTCTGCATTGCTGTATAAAGGTTCAATGCAGCATGTCTTTACACCCAGTGTTGCAATAGTCATCAGTTACAAGACATTGAAAGAAAAGTCTTGCTACACCAACAACTATGACCAGCATCCCACTCAGTGGGTGTGGGACAGCAGAAGTATTAAACTGATACAGTGAAGTGTAATTACTGATCATCAAGTCAGGCCATCAAGAATTAAAAGTGACTTAATCATACTCACCACACACTCATGCAGTGTACTTGATACAGCTGTGCAAATGTAAATTAAGTGGCATTTGTCTAATCTGTGGTGGGTTGAACCTGAAATAGGACTGCCTCGTATGACCCCACATGACCTCAGCTGTAACTTTTGTGTGTGAGTTTATACCTTCCAACCTGTAATTTAGTTCACTTGTCGTTTTCTTACAGCCATTCCTCTGACAAATACAAGATACCTCACTGAGTGCCCCCAGGGATACAAGAGAGTCAACAACACTTGCCAAGGTACGAGCCCCAACTTGGGCTGTGGTAAGCATGTCTGTGATGGCATTTCACACACACACACACACACACACACACACACATGCACTACACATCCTCAGGACATACACACCAACATATTGTCAATAGACACATACACTCATACATATTCATTCCCAAATGTGTCTCTACATACAAAATATATAAGTCATATACCTGCAGCACACATACATGCAGTCTGATGATGAGACCTTTTAGTAGAAAGAGAGTGGTAGATGTCAGAGAGAGAGAGAGAGATGGAGAGAGACATAGAAAGCACTTAAGACAGGGACAGAGATAGGCAGAGAGAAAGGGACTGAAAGAAATGGAAAGATTGAGAGAGGCAAAAAAGGAAGGGAGGGTGAGAGAGGAGGCAGAGAAGAGAGAGATAGAGAGAGAAAGAGAGAGATGGAAAGACAGAGAGGCACTGGGGCTTAGGGAGAGAGGGAGAAATGAGGCCTACAGGAGTGATTTTTTATTCCCACCGTCACATCAACAGCTGACTAGAAGGTTCCAGAGCAGAGGGATGAATACGCCACCTCTCTGACAAGACAATCATTTTCCCATCCTCCTCACACACACACACACACACACACACGCTCACACACACACTTAGCCCCTTCTGTTTCTCTTCAGTGTGCACTCTCTCATCCATCTCTCACCACTGCCCCCCCCCCCCCCCCCCGTCTCTGCCTGAGCCCGTCTTTCTGTTCTTCCTCTGTCCTCCCGCTCTCTTTTCTTGTCTTTCAGTCCGTCTCTCCCTCCCTCCCTCTCTGATTCTTCTACTCCCTTTCTTTACAGGGCTCCCTCTGCTGGTCACTCCCTCCTCTCTCAGTAAGAATTGTGCTAATCAGCAAAAGCCCCTAGTTGCCACCCCCCCCTCCACACACACACACACACACACACACACACACACACACACTTTCTCTCTCTCTCTCTCATTTATCTCTCCCTGTCTCTGTTACATGCTGGCCACCTTGTGTTGTCTCCATGGAGTCACTCCACATCAATCAAGGAATAAAGGCCCTCCTTCCCCACCCCCTTGGTTTACCTCTCCCTCATCCCTCTCTCCATCCCTTCTTTCTCTTCCTCTCCTCTTTCACTCACCCCTCATCACACCTTTCCTGTTGGTGATTAATCCCTCTTTAGCTGGACTTCAAGCCAATGGGGAGAGAGAGAGAGAGAGAGAGAGAGAGAGAAAGGATAGGGAGGGAGGATAAGAGGCAGGTGCCAGTGTTTGATAGATCCTTCTAATCTTTATTGAATTTGGGTATGATAGCGAGCGATGGTCCCAGTGGATCAGACCTGACAGCCAGCGGTGCTTCCTCAGGGTGTGTGTGTGTGTGTGTGTGTGTGTTGCTGCAGATCACAGCCAATCTGCCCCAGTAACTGCCCAACTCATAGTCCACTCACTCAGGTCAATAACAGGAGCTGGAAAGAGTACTAAAGATAGATAGCACTGACAAAGACAAGAAGAACAGAATGAAAGTGGATGAATGAAAGAGAAGGGAAGGAGAAGTGCTGAGAGAGAGATGTAGGCAAGATTTAGAGAGAACGAGTGATAGAGAAATGTTTTTGGGAGATGCATTGAAGAGAAAAACAGAGATGGGGAGATGTCCTGACAGGAAAGAGAAAGTGAGACAGAGACAGAGATAGAGATGGAGACGTAACCTAAGGGCTACTGGAGTAGAGAAAGGTGTTGGGAGAGACAGAGAACAATGATGTGGGTAAATTGAGGCGTGTGTGTGATATGTGTAGAAGGGTATTGTGGGAGGAAGGATTCTCAAAGTCCCAGGGCTTAAATTGTAACTGAGAACTGCATCCTTAGAAATATTAAATTACCCCCACTTACCTCATCTCGAAAACCACACGCACACAGACACACACACACATACACACACACATATACACATACAAAATCTTGATTAATTTCCATGGCAACACAGTTTTTTGTTTTACCTTGGACACAAACTGTCCTCATTTTTAAATAGAAAATGTATTCTTAGAACAATTCCACTTGTGTAAGCACACACTGTTCTGATTTTGTTTAAATCAAACTCTTAAATCATATCAAAATGCAGTAATCTGGAGAACTTAGAGAAGCAACCTTCTGGTGAGACTGTTGGTAATGATGTAGCCTTATGGTGAGACTCTTGGTAATGATGTAGCCTTATGGTGAGACTCTTGGTAATGGATGTGGGATCTGGGACTAATTGATGGAGAGTGATGGAGAGTGTGTTAGTAGGCACTTCCTTAAGATGAATGATATCTACTGACTTTTAATAGTGACAAAGCTAACAGTAATTGCATGGTGTCTGGACATCCCAACTTGCTGATTCTGTATGCCGGGGACAGTCCTTGTTTTTCGTGGAGAAATACAAGAACGCTCATTTTGTCTCCTATTTTTGAAGCTAAAACAGTACTTATTTTAATGATACTGACTGCAGAAATTGGAACGTCCACAGTTTTTCAGGATTTTCATCTCCGAGGTCTGGTCACCTTAGTGTTGTCACTCTAATGTCCTATGCAGTATCCACAGCCTTTTGCCAAATAAGCAGACTGCATGATGCAGCATTTAGCTGCCATTACGTGTCAAAACAAATTGCACAGGCACAATGCACATACTGGTAATCTGTAGCCAGACTTACTTTAGCCAATGCCGCATAGCATTGAGTCTCTGTAAGTCACCTGCTCGATTGATGCAGACTTGAGCTTTTGGCCTCCCTGTGTCCAGCCACCACATCCTGTTGTGTAAACCTTCACCAGTTGTGTTACATTGGTGTCACGGCTCTGGGAATAGCATTAAGCGGCCCCGGTGGCTTTAGGTACTGCGCTCCGGCCGCGTGCCAAAGCCACTGCTAAAAAGAACCAGAGACTGACAGGGAGCAGAGTGCTGCCTGCTGCCTGCTCGGAGGCCTGCCAGCCTGGGGAGCCCAGACTTGGCTTCCCCCCGCCGAGGAGCCGGAGCTCTGTCTAATCCACCACATCCTGCTCCACTTATTACCCCGCCACACTTTTTTATGGCGTGCGATTCGGGTTTCATTTCCACCCCGGCTGCCCTCGGCGCCAGGTGTGTGTGTGTGTGTGTCTGTGTGTCTGTGTGTATGAGTGTGTTTGCTGTTCCCCCAATGTGAAGAAGCAGACGAAAAGGAAGAAGATGTAGTGGATGGCAATATGGGGGTATGAGAGTACGAAGAATGAAGGCACACACCATATCTAGACAGAAAGCAAAAATGAACTGATCAAAGACAAACAAAGACAGAAAGTGCAATATGTGATGATGTGATTTCTCTCTTCTCTCTCGTTGTCTCTCTCTCTCTCTTTCTCTTTGTCTCTCTCTCTCTCTCTGTCATCAGTCACTCATCCCATCACTAGTGACATAGCCTGTTCTGTGGATGACAGTGTTCCTTACCACACTCAT
>PYXC01001893.1:557500-567500 GCA_015244755.2 Tenualosa ilisha | reverse complement strand
AAGTCCAGTCAAGCGTAGCCTTCCTTCAAACTTCATTACAGTGACACTCTGACACACAGTTCTCTGAGGACAGACTAAAAACAATAGGTCCAGAGTGATGCAGTCACACAAAGAACAAACTCACACACACACACTGGGTTTATGATGGTGCAACCATTGTCATTGGTCTTGCATCAGGCCTGGCCTCTGACCCCTTCCACCCCCCCACTTTCTCTCTCGGCCTGTGACCTTTGACTCTAGTGTATGCATGTTGTTCTTGTGTTGGGGAGTGCATGACACCTCACGGCTTTGCATGGAGGAGTTGCTATGTTTTGCTAAACTGTCAGGACCTGCACTACAGTGTAAGTCAATACAGAGCCAGTTCCAATGATCCTCACTTTTTCTCTATCTGAGTTCTACCTCTCTCTCACACACACACACACACACACACACACATACACACACACATACACACACACCATTCTGCACAGTCACTTTGCTGTTACACATTGCACTCCTCCCAAATTGTCCTGTTACTGTATGTTCTCTGTGTATGTGTTGTAGTGTACTATACTGTAGCCTACTGTATAGTGTAGTATACTGTTCACTGTTCACTCTCTGCCACTCAAAAATCCCTTTGAACATGATGAAACCTCCTAATTGTTTTAATCCAGTTTTTCCAATTTAAAGATGCTTTTGCAATGGGAGGTTTTCACCACAGTCTCAAGGCATTTTTGACCCAAACTGCTGTAGTTTTTGTGCACCTGTAGTCCCATTAGTGGGCGACATAGTTGGGACTTTATCTGTTCTCTCTATATTTGATAAATGGTGATGGGAAATCACTTTTACTCTTTCTCTCTCTCTCTCTCTCTCTCTCTCTTTTTTCTCTCTCGCTTTCCCTTTTTTTCCATGTTTGTCTTACACACTGGCACACTTTCACTTCAACTCTCTTTCCCTCCTTCACACACATTCCTTCCTCCTTTTCCTCCTCCTCCTCCTCCTCCTCCCCCTCCAGCCGACACTCCTGCCGTCCCAGAGGAGAAGGGTGCTTGTTTCCGATTGGTCGGCACGGGGAAACAGTGTTTGCACCCGGTGTCCACGCAGCTGAGCAAGCAGCTGTGCTGTTGCAGCGTGGGTAAAGCCTGGGGCCCCCGCTGTGACAAGTGCCCCCCACCTGGAACAGGTAAGCCTCAGCTCTGCCAACCCCCCAACCTCCATTCACCACCCCCACCTCTACCACCACCATCAGCGCTCCCGCTATCTCTCCACAACCCCACCACACACATACCCACCCTCCTCACAAACTCCCCCCCTCCAGCCTAGCAAGCTTGCTTGGTGGGCTGAGCAGGGTAGCGGTGTAGGGTTGGGTTTCCTAGTGCCTCACTGCTTGCTTTGTATCTTTATCATGCATGTGTGTCTCCTCGCCTGTGCCTATGTAGAAGTTTCTATATTTACCAGTCATAGTACTTCACACACCGTGCGTCTAAACAGGCATACACACACACACACACAGAAAATCACCCTTCTCTTTAACCATATTCAGGTGGATTCAAGTGTGTGTGGGCGATCGTTAGCTTAGCCGCATTGGTGTTTTTGTTGTTCTTGCTGTTTTAGTCATCCCAAAGCTCTCCTGCGCTGAGATGGAGGGTTTTATATCCACGCTGCTGCTGTACCCAAATACGACTCGAAGTAATGATGCTGTCAAAGACCTCCGCATTCGCGAGCAAATCACTTTCATCTCAGTGCGCTATGAACCAGAAATGCTTGACTCAGACATCGCACTTAATCATTCATGTATTCTAAAGAATTCAGAACAACACCTTTCTATGACCTTTAACAATTGAAAACATCACCTTATTTTCTGGGGTTGCGAGAGTAGTGGCTGGCTACGTGTGCTATAAACCAGATGTTTGGGGGTCAGATTAAAAGCTGTTCAAAGTGTGTTTATGAAACATCTGCTCTCCTAATTTTGGGGCTTCAATAGACAGGTGGAATTAAAAGCATTCCCTCGTTTCTACCTTTTTTTCCCAAACCCTCTCTTTGTTTTCTGTCCGAGATCGTTCTCCGACGTTTTCAGAAGGAAGCCCCTGCAGATGGCTTATTTTGATTATCGATTTTCACGGCATGTGCTTTGTTTCCGTTGGCACGGCGACTGCCGCAGCGGCAGCGGCGGACAGCTGTTTCTGCTGTCCTCACGAGTCAGAGGCCTGGCCCAGGATGTCTGCTGCTGGTACATTCTAGCAAAATTTCTCTCCCCGCCACTCTCCCTGGCTTGGGCCAGCAGGACAGGAAACAAAGTCTCACCCCGGCTTAAGCAAGTGTTCCTCCCTGAGATACTGTTTCTGATAAACACTCAGAAAAAGGAAGGGACCCTGCTATACTGTGTAACTTCAACTTGCCTTGGCAGTTTGGTTCCTCTGTCCCCACTTCCTTCACCCACCAGACTCTCTCTCTCTCTCTCTCTCTCTCTCTCTCTCTCTCTCTTTCTCTCTCACACACACACGCACACACACACACACACACACACATAGATACATGAACACACACCTCCCCACCCCATGCCTTGACATTTAAGGATGCTGTGTTTAGACATTGTTACTCAAGTGTGAGCCTTGCTTAAGGGATTATTGTATTAAAACGGTAAGTTTTTTGGCTGGGATTGGTTGACTTTATCTCCTCAAAACACGCTTCCCTTCACTTTCCCTTCACTTCCCAATGGGAGTCGTCCCCTTTGCACACAGTATCCTTCACAGACGAGCGAGACAGCCACCAAGACAGGCCCACCCATGTGTTTCTGCCATGCTCTTCCACCTTACAGGGACACAGGTTTTGTTGTGAATCAGTGCGCAAGGGCCGGCATTAGAGGCACGTATGTATGTATACCCTTCCCAGCGCGTGACCAGCGAGCACCAGAGGGTGTTTGGGTGTGTGAAGGTCGAGAAGGTGTTTGATTATTGAGGAGGATGCTGGGCTGTGTGCCCTGTTTTCCTCATGTTATTGCTGCTGTCAGTAGATTAGCTGCAGCCTCTTTGCAGTATTCAGGGAATATGCTTTTAATGCTCTATGAGAGTCATTAAACGAACTGGGAAGCAGGAGGGGTTTTATTGGTTTTGGGCACATTGTCTATTATCCTCACCTCTTATTTTAATGAGTTTATGGTGCTTTTGACTACTTCTCATTGCTTTCATTGTCTCTATAAGTGGGAAAATACCTTCCACCTCGGTAACTTCAAATGGTCCAATGCTTTATGACACCACAAATAAAAGGGTTTGGATTTGACTCGTGAAACTAATTGTTTTTTTTGTTGTTGTTGTTTTTGTTTTTGTAATTCCTCCTCCTGTTGCTCTTCTTCAGCTCTGTTCAAAGAGATCTGCCCCGGAGGGATGGGCTATCACGTCACCGGCCACATCAAGCCCAAGCCCCAACCACATCAACAGCCACAACTGCAGCCACACCCCCAGCCACACCCCCAGCCCCAGCCATACCCCCAGCCTCAGCCCAGGCCACGGCCGCCCTATCAGGAGCCAGTCCTGCCCCCGGTGCCCCTCCCCACCGCGCACAGACCTGTGGTGGCCCTGAGCGTCACTGAGAGGCAACTTCCTGTTGTACCAGGTGAGTCCGTCCGGGGGACCATTTTGATGGTCAAGCGAATAGCTCTGGAAACAGAGATAGCTTCAGAGAGGGGGCTTGGTAAAACACCACTAAGCTGAAAAGGGTGTATCCAAATCAACTAGCTGGAAGCTTATTCCAGGAGACTCCAGACACTATTGGCTGTGTTTATTTTTGTTTGCATTTCTTTTTAAATTAATATCTAGCTTCTTTGTCTGTGGTAGATCTCCTTTTACCTTGTCAGCACGTTCTCATGACAGATAGTGAAGGAGATTCCTGCCTTCTTCCTCTTCCCACAAATTGGCACCTGAATTTTACGCACAATCAGTCAATCTCAAATCACGATGGAGGAACTATCGCAAAAACACACAAATAATATTTAAAGGGATTATCCAGAGTGAATCAACCCATAACCAGGTTGTTTCATGTTGACAAGTGCTGTTGGTAGGTATGAGAACGACAGAATTTTGTACAACATAGACCAAATAGCGAAACGGCAGCCAGCGCTAACTGAAGTTTCATTTTCCTATGCCCTCATCTGTTAGCATTAGCAGCCATTTGGTCTAAGTTGCTGTTTCTCTGATGCATCAACAGATATCTTACTTTTTACAAAAGAACACTTAAATGTATAAAATCAAACCAACAAAATGTACAAAGGGAATTACAAGTGTCAGAACATGTACAAAGGGAACTGCAAGTGTTAGAACAGAAATTAATTTGTCATATTTACATTTATATTTATGCATTTAGCCAACGCTTTTATCCAATCAGCTATCAATTACCTACCAAATACCTACCGACAGCATTTGGCAGGCTCAAAGAACAGGGATATAAACAGATTGACTCCGGATTTTTCCTGTAACGTCCACTACAAGTTAGCGTCATTATGTGTCTTCATTTTCTGCCTCCTCTATTTCTTAAGAATCAAATAATCCCCCTGACATTCAATCCAGTTAGCAGCACAAAGAAGGCTCACATGCCATGGCCTGCTGGCTCTTCCAAGGCCTTGGATCCTGTGAAAGAGACACTCTCTTCGCCTCCTCAGTCTCAGCTGGGAGTTTGGCACTCAGACGGGCGAAAGCGAGAGGGGGGAGATGGAGAGGGAGAGGGAGAGGGAGAGGGGTTGGCGGCATCGAAACAGACAGATTCGTCCAAATTACCAAGCATTCAGACTGGGGGATTACAAGACAGACTCTCATCCCAATACCACGGCTCTACACAGCTGGAAATACCTGCTTCAGCTGAAATGTCCTTATTGCTCTGTGCTTAAGGAACCAATTAATATCTTTTGTACTTTGTACTTAAGTTTGAATGACACAATTGTGTCTGTCGTGATTGCTTGATTAATGGAAATAATATGCACCCATTACATACAGTCTACATATCAATTAGCAATTAATCAGTTAATTACATTTATAGTTAATAACATTTATAGCCCCCATTTTCCAAAGATGAAATGGAGAGGGGTGGGGGTGGGGGGTTGGAGGAGAGTAGATGATCAGGTACCTCTAGAGATAAGATGATTAGCACATAGCATGTGAAGGACCATTCAGTATTTGCAATAGCTATTGCTCCTCATTGCCAGCAAGGACAACTTCTTTTACTGTCTTGCTCACTGTCTCCCACTACCTCCTTACCCATATCACCAGGGTGTCTGAGGAGGGAGGAGGAGGAGAAGGAGGAGGTTTCATGTTTGTGTAAAAGTTTCATTCACTGACTTCGAAAGCCTTTTGGGTATGACTGTGAGTGTGTGTGTGTGTGTGTGTGTGTATGTGTGTGTGTGAGTGTGTGTTTGTGTCGGGTGTTAACTTTGCTCTCAGAGTGAAAAATATCATCCATATAGCTTTTACAGCTTCTCAGCAAAACTAGCCATAAAACAACACAGGCCTGAAAAACGACGTGGAGTTTGGCCAATTTCTCCCCCCCCCCCCCCCCCCCCCCTTCCTCATCTCTCTTAAAGAACGAACGAAAAAAGCTCGTGCAGGATGCCCTTGCTATGTAATTAACATTTGTCCCTCTTCTCCGAGTGAGATCATATTTCCGTGTCCAGAGTGACTTTGGAGCCAGTGAAGGTGGCAGCCTTCTAATTCCAGCGTCCAAGATTGTTTCATCCACCCCCACCCTCACCCCCCCCCACCACTATCCACCACCCTCCACCCTGAGAAGGAGATGGGCGAGGACGCTGTAATTGCATCCCGTAATTAATTTGGTGTAAAGGCCGAAAGGGCCGCTCAAGACCCCAGTGTGCTGAAGGAATATAAATGAGATGTTCGTGCATCACATTCAAGTGTGTCTCACATTCTTTGTTTTGCTTTGTTTTTGTTTTTGTTTTTGTTTGCTTTTGTTTTTGTTTTTGTTTTTTTATTTACTTTGAGCAGTAGTCACAGCAGCCCCGGAGCAGGTAGGTGTGTCATGTACGGCCATCGCAGGCTTCCCAGCATGCCGCTGTGCCACTCTCTTGCCTCCGCAGCAATGGTGCGCCTCCGTGGCCAGAGAGCGCTCGACCTTCCCCACCCCCCACCCCCCCGCGCGCGCGTCGGCCAGCGGCAAACGGCAGCTCTGCATGAAGTCGCTGATCGGCACACTGCATGACTGTGATCTGCTCTCGGCTCTGTCTCTCTCAAGCAAACACGCAAAGTAAAGAATAATAGAAATGCAGATGGTAGAGAGCTGTGCCTAAGGCATATCCTGCTACACCTCCCACACTGTAAATAAAGAAGTGACACAATACATTTCAGACTTATTATGAAACATTTTGATGCTGTATAGTTTCCCTGTTTCCTTCGTTGAGCTGTTTCACTGCTATGATGCCAGTGCAAGTATTCTACCTCTGTACTGCTTAAGGTCTTTCTGTTTAGAAACCTCAGCTCTTACTTTGTTGCAGCCTTCACTGAAGTGCATTAGACACTCACAATGCTGTTCCATTTTGATTCAGTGCTTTGAGTTTGATCCAAGACCGAGTCTCGCACCCTTTAAATGCATACATTGGTATAGGCATCTTCATAGTGCTCAAATAAATGTAATGTCAGGTGGCCAAACTCTCAGCATTTAGATTTTCTCATTTAGTGTGTGAGGCCCTACAAGAATTCGAAGGAGAGTGCTTTGTGTAGTAATGAGACAATCAAAGCCACTCCCTAAAGGCACAAGTAGATTCACTTAGTGTCATTTAGTCGGCTCTTGCTTTAGAGGAGACGTGAAATCAATGGTTGAAATCCCCACGAATGCTGATTTGAATTCTTTAAACTTTCATCACCAAAGAGGCATTTCATTTGTTTACACCGAGGACTTCTTGCCGTTTTGCAAAGTGTCGAAGATGTCTTCAAATTGAACCATCTGTTTATAAGTTTAATTACGTTCACTCACTGCCCTGGAGGTGTTTTGGGGATTTTGTGCATGTGTTACTTATTGCCTCCCAAATTCAAAGCTGATTGTGTTTCTCTCCCGTTTGGTGACTCTCCCTGTGAGATTTGTGGGCAAGCTTGCAGGATATTGTTTACAAAGCTCTTTTTTGTTGTTGTTGTTGTTGTTGCTGGAGTCTGGACATGATTCTCTCTGAGGGAGTTGAGTCAGCATCTTAGATGTGAGAGAGCAGCACAAGGTGAGAGAGCAGCACAAGGTGAGAGAGCAGCACAAGGAGGAACTTAGACAAGAAGGGAACAGCAGAATGACAGAGTCTCGTGAAATTTACAGGAACACGCTTCAGGCACATTGTCCTTCATCACAAAACCCCTCTGTGAGCGGAATCACTCTCGTTAGCCTAAAGCCACTAGTTAGGCTAGATACAAAAAAAATGTGGTAAAGACAAAATACATAGCAGTTTTAGATCATTTAGTGGTTATTCAGAAAGATGCTCTGCTTTTTTTCAATGTCCCCCTTGTACCCTAAGCTCTGAGCCCACAGAGATTTAACTGTCATGAATCAGCCAATTCATGACTTGATGGTCTTAGTGGAGAGACTAGGATTCAAACTCGAACATGTGTTAAAGTGAAGACATCAGACCCACATGCCTGTCGCAGGCTGCTCTTTGAGGATTGTATTTTTGAAGACCGTCTCCCTTCTTCTCTGCCACTCTTACTCTTGCAGTCGCTCAGCTATTCTTTTTTTTGCCTTCTCCACCTTCTGCGCTCCACTCCGCAGCCCACGCTATGCTAGGCAGGCCTATAGTCTCACCACCACAGGTTCAGTCATGCTTATAAGGTCACCAAGGGCATGCCCTCCTTCTCCTGCGTTGCATGAGAGACACCAAGAGCTGTCAAGCGCAGCCCGTCGGCTTCTCTGAGGAACCGCTCCCGAGGCTTTGCTTCAAGCCGTCACCGCAGAGTTGACAGAGTGTCAGAGGTGTTTGACTTCTGCCAGGTCTCACCTATGTTGGTCTGTGTGTTGTCTCTTGTCGTTCGAAGGAGCTGGTTTTCCCCAGCATTGATACTAGTTCGTTAGTCAATCCTGGACAGCCCCAGCTTTCCCCTGGTGTATCCACAATTCGCATGGAGCCAGCCATCAAAGGTGTCTAAGTCTCTCTCTCTCTTTTTTCCTCTCTCTATTTCTATTCATATCTGTCTCTCCTTTTTTCACTCTTTCCTCTTCACCCCCCATCAAATTCTTCCATTCCATATTCTTCTATCCTCCCTCGGTCGGTCTTCACTCACCTGTGACTGATGTTTGGTGCTGTAGAGTCGAGACCCTGTCACTACGACGTTAGCGATGCTAGCTGTTCCGTGTCCCTGTGACCCGACCGTCCCAATGTAACGATGAGCAGGCCTCTTGGCACTAGTGCTGATTGACAGCAGGGTTATGGAAAATATTCCATGGGCCTATGTAAATGGGAACAAGCCCTCGCGTTCAGGATGTTTTGATCTTTGTGTCACTGTGTCACACTTTGTGACTTTTTGATTTTCTTTTTCATTTGTTGTGTGATGACATCCCAAAAAAAAACGATGTGTCAGTTTGCATTTTGAATGGAATTGTAACTTTACTCCTGTATATTTTCATTTCTCTCTGTCTTGCTTTCTGTCAACCCCTTTTCGATTATCACCTCTCTGTTTTCTTCCTCTCATTATCACCTCTCTCTTCTCCTGTTATCCCTCCCTCCATCTCTCTCTCTCTCTTTCTCTCTATCTGTTTTTCAGAGGTCGTGGTGAAGACGTCCCCTCCAAGGCTTGTTGAGATTCTGCCCTCCAGTGCAAGCCAAGACATCGCACCCACCCAGTTTTCAGGTAGAGGAGCCCATTAGTCCAGTACACACACACACACACACACACACAGACACACACACACACACACCTAAAAACACTTCTACACTTCTAAAAACACTTCTAAAAACACCATACAAGATCAGACCACTCTCTCTCTCTCCCCTAATACACACACACACACACACACAGACACAGACACACATACACACACACGCACACACACACACAGATACATAGACACACACACACCTAAAAACGCTCCTACAAACACCACACAAGATCAGACCTCTCTCTCTCTCTCACACACACATACACACACACACAAACACACACACGCCTAAAAACACTTCTGCAAACACCACACAAGATTAGACCTCTCTCTCTCTCTCTCTCGCTCTCTCTCTCTCTCTCTCTCTCTCTCACACACACACACACACACACAAACACACACACACCTAAAAACACTTCTGCAAACACCACACAAGATTAGACCTCTCTCTCTCTCTCTCTCTCTCTCTTTCTCTCTCTCACACACACACACACACACACACACACACACACACACACAGCTACTTTGTATACACTGGCACTCTTAGGAGGCTTTGGTGCCTACTGCAGATGTCAGACGGGCGATAACAGCTCTCTGCCACACTGTGAATGTATAAAAAAATACTTGACATTAGCCAGGATAACAAATACATGAATGGCCAATGCAAAGTGGAAAAGGGAACTTTGTAAATGTCTTTGTTATCGCTCTATCACTCTGTCTCTCAGACACAAACACACACACACACACACACACACACACACACACACACACACACACACACACACACACACACACACTCACACACTGCCGTTAAGTGTGTATTTGCTCTTAATCCATCCATCAGAATTCCTCACAGGTCAGGGGCAAAAATAGACAGATTGAAGGAATTTGCTTGGAAGGAGAATGCAGTACTTTCACTCCCACTCCTCCCCTCTTTTGTCCTTGGGCCTATGTGCCCCCCCCTTCCAATCCACCCCCTACACCCCCCATCCTCCCATCCCCACAAGGGGGAATATTTTAGGAACGTCTATATTTAGGATTCCTGAGCTACATTGCGATAAAGGCAACCATATATCCGTACACACAACCTAGGGCCGCAAACCACACATACACACACACACACACACACACACACCACACACACACACACACACAAACTTTCACTCACACA
>PYXC01001893.1:512500-552500 GCA_015244755.2 Tenualosa ilisha | reverse complement strand
AACCAGAGCAGAGAGTGAGGGAAATTTTCCTCAGCTGATGTTTTTTTCACTTGTTAAAAGAGCATGTGTGTGTGTGTGTGTGTGTGTGTGAGAATATGTGTTGTTTTGGGTGGCACCTCCTCGCAAGGGCTTCTTATTAAGAACAGCAGGGTTTCCAGCCAATCACTGAACCGAATGAGATACCTTTGCTGCAGAGCAACAACCCTTATCATTAAGGCCATATCTCTCTTCTGCTGAATTACTCCAGGAAGATGTGTGTGTGTGTGTGTGTGTGTGTGTGTGTGTGTGTGTGTGTGTGTGTGTGTGTTGGGGGTAGGCGGGTGAAATTATTTCTTGTTTGTTTCTCTTTCATCTCTCTTCTGTCTTGTTCTGTTTTGCTTCTAACTTTATTCCACTGTCTTCTCTGTTCTTGTGTTTGTCTTTCGGTTGAAGCCCCTTCAAAGGGGTTTTTAATGGATGAGCATCCACAGACCAGCATTACAAAGCACCAAATGACAGTGCAATGACAATAATCACATACCGACAGGGATTAGGAGCAATGAGATCACCAACATCTTCTCTCTGCTCCTGTCCCTCTCCCTCTCTCTCTCTATTCCTCCCTTCTTTTTGCTCTTTTTCTTTCTGTCCTCTCTCTTTCTCTCTCTGTAGACATTGATGAGTGTCTGGATAGAGCTAACTGTCCATCAGGTCTGTGTTACAACACTCCTGGATCGTTTGACTGTGATCCCTGTCCAGCTGGCTTTGAGGGCAAGGATGGTCAGTGTGTGGGTAAGTACTGGTGCCTGCATGCCTCTTTGTGTATGTGTCTCTGTGTGTGTGTGTGTGTGGTGTGTGTGTGTGTGTGTGTATGTTTAGTTAGAGAATCTGATTTTACACTACTGACCGTGGTGTGTGTGTGTGTGTGTGTGTGTGTGTTTAGTCAGAGAATCTGATTTTACTCTATTGGCTGTGGTGTGTCTGTGTGTGTGTGTGTGTGTGTGTGTGTGTGTGTGTGTGTTTCTTTCATCCAGTGGTCTATGTTGATATTGGCTTGCATTATTGCATCGTCCTCCTGCAGTTCTTTCTCTGTTCCTTCCTTTCTCTCACTTTCACACACTCGTCTCTCACGTACATCCTCTCTCCTCCCCTCGTTCTTGATTTGCCCATGATCACTGCTCTGTCCTTCCTCGCCCATCTGCTCTGTCTCCTCCACTTCCTCTGTCTCTTTTTACTTGATTTCCCACTTCTATTCTCTCTAAATGGATCCTCATTTACCCTGGTCCCCATGTTGCATGTGTGTGTGTGTGTGTGTGTGTGTGTGTGTGTGCACGCGCCTGCTAGTGTGTGTGTGTCTTTAAGTGAGTCTGAGGTCATCGTTTTGGCTGAGTCAGAGGTAGTGCACACTGCTGGCTAGCGGGAAAAATAGAGAGTGAGAAAGAGATAGAGATAGAGAGAGAGAGAGAGAGAAAGAGAGGGATGGATGATGCAATTTCCCCCCCTTGCTGAGATGAACACAGGCCTCTCCAGTTCTGTCAGATTTACTGTGTGGCTCAGAGGTGGGGTGTCCTCTCCCCCACTCCCCACACACACACACACACACACACACACACACACACACACACATACACACACACACACACACACATCGAGAGCAGCTGCTCTCAGTCTCGCTGGCCAGCATTGCTTTCTTTCAGGCTCACCACAGAACATGAACATCACTCTCTGCCCATGGCTCAGGACTGGGGATGCACCTGTTTTCATGTGTTGCAGGATTACAATGTGGGTCTGGTACTCTGCTTAGCTGGAAACAATAATTGTGACTTGCTATGTAGCTTGTTTGAATTTTATGTAGTTTTCTGGCTGTGCAGTTTTTCTCAGATTTAACCAGCTCGTTAAAAAGTTGGGCTTTTTTGTGTGAATATAGATGTTAGCGACAAGATGATTTATGAAGCTGGGCACGTTGTGTGTCTTTTGGCTTCAGCATCAGTGAAACATGTGGGCTCACATGAGTTCTTTATCCCTGGGTTAGTGTAGCATGTTAGCAAAGGGGAAGCCTGAAAGTCTTATCTTCATATGCAGTACTCTTTCATCCTCCTCTTACTTCCATTAACTCATATTCATGTGCATGTATTTATTGGCAAGAGTCTTTTTCTCCAGGGCGACTCATAGAGAATGCATGTAGGTTATGTGTAAAGAAATCCGGTTATTATACGCTAATCAGGTTGCAACATGTGTAAAGAAATCCGGCTATTATGCACTAATCAGATCTTTTCTGGGTGTTTGCTTGTGTTTGGAAGTCAGATAACCTAATGAAATGCCCAGATCAAAGTGGTATGTTAAACCTATGCTTTGAACGGACTATGGATGCTGTTTGTGTAATGGGCAGTTTCCTGTTTAAACTGTTTGAGGTCGGGCTACTATCCAGGATATGCCCGGGCACAGCATGAGGTCATGTGCCAACGCTGGGGCCAGGGCAGGGGCGCCCGGTGCCAAGGGCTGGCCAGCTGCTGTGGTGGGCCCTGGCACGGGTGGCAATGGGAATAACAGCAGGGTTGGGGTGAGGAATCGGACGCTGCTGGACTGTGGTCCAGCAGAGACTTCCTGGGGAGGAAGAGGGGAGGGGAGGGGAGTGGAGGGGTGAGGATATCCCATCAGCATCCAGGACTAATCGTTTCCTCATTTGGTGTGGATGTTTCTCAGCTTTGTGAAGTGTGTCCTGTTGAAAAAGCGTGTGCTGTTATATTCCGTTCTGTTCTGTTTTACCATTGATTCGTGGTGAGTCATGTATTTACCATGTGGTTAATAGCTCTTCCTATTTCTCTCTTCTTCTCCTTCTCTACTTCTGTCTCACTCTGTTTCCACCCGTCTTTCTCTCCTCCCTCTCTCTCTCCATAGACGTCGATGAATGTCTAGACCCCTCAGCCTGTGAGCATGGGAGATGCTCCAACTTTGAAGGCTACTTTGTTTGCTCATGTGATGACGGTTATGCACTGAGCCCCGATGGCAAATCCTGCACAGGTGAGCTAAGCCCTTTCAGCTTAAAACCCCCAAACAGTACAGTTCTCTAGAACCTGTTAATATCCTTGTAAGCTCATGTTACATCATTCACTGACAGTACAAAGTCATCAGGCAGACTTGGTGTAATGAAGCTTCCAGTGCATTTTGATCAGCAATGGAGATGTCAGACTAAATGCTGAGAATCAGTCTCTGACAGAATAAGACAAACTCTGGAACAAGTAATGGCAATGACATTATCCTCAATCTCAGTGCTAGATGTAAACAATAACAGTAATTTTTAACTAATCACATAATTAAAATTGTTTGATATGCTCCTCTCATATAGCAGTGATCATATTAATCAACCTGTATTGTCCTCTGTCTTTCTTGTAAATGGAACTGAGACGTCTCAGTGGATTCCTCATAGTTGTTGTTAGAGACTCCCAGGCTGTAAGCCACACAGTGTGAGTAGCAAGCTCTCTGCCAGGATTGGTGTGGTGTACTGAGCAGAGCAAAGGCCCATTAAGATGGACCCAGAGCTGCTCCTAGTCATAAATCTTCCATAGCATCCTCCTGCACATTTCACACTACTTCCAGACCTAACAAATTAGTACCCTAAAAGGCACACGTGATAGGACAATGTATGTATGCTATATGTATACCATGTTGTGGAAGCTTGAGGATACCAGAATTTTCTACAGGATAGTAAAAGTGTTCATCATCATCATCATGATCATTCAGTTGCTCTAGTCTGACACAGGGCCACTGCCTGGGCACTGAGATTACCCTTATATCACTGGGCCGTCTACTGAAGAAATGCTGGAGATTTTGATATACATTGAGCTCTTATCAGTATGCTGAAAGTGATATTGTTTATGGTGGTCAGTGCAGACATAGTGAGCAGTACATAAAGTATGGGTTGTTTTACCATTTGACCTCCAGTAGATTCATAGGTCTTGCTTGAGTACATGTTTTGAGTGATAACTCATAATGAGTTATAATGCTTTTAGATGCACATTCAGTTGAAATGGAGTATGCATCATAACGTCATATAAATATTTTGTGTTTTTTAGTAGTAGTAGTAGTAGTAGTAGTAGAGTTACTTTATTTATCCCGAAGGAAAATAAGGTGTCCAGCAGCGTATAAACATCATAAACATATCACATATCCCACATATACATCATGTACACATCTCACATGTACACATATACATCATCCACATCTCACATGTACACATATACATCATCCACATCTCACATGTACACATATACACATTGTTTCCCAGTGAAAAAGGGACACCCCCCACCCCACACACACCCCACACCCACACACATACAGGCCGTGTCTGCAGTTTTTGGTTTTGTTGAGTTTCTTACATGCACTGTTTTTTTCCTACCACTGGTAGACAAAAAATACTTGTGATTCCAGTGTGTGTGTGCGTTTGTGTGTGTGAGTGAGTGTGTTTTCCTCAGGATTAAATCTGTATACGTTTAATGCACTGTATATTCTGATCTGTGTGTGTGTGCGTGTGTCTGTCTGCTTTACAGATTTGGATGAATGTCAGGATGACCATGTGTGCACAAGGGGTCACTGCCAGAACACAGAGGGCTCATTTGTATGTGTCTGCGAGGCTGGCTTCAGGGTGTCAGCTGCAGGGGACCAGTGTGATGGTATACACACACACACACACACACACACACACACATGCACACACAGTCATATATTTTCACTCATCCATACACACACACACACACACAGTCATATACTCTCACTCACCCATACACACATACACACTCTTCCTCCCTCCCTCTCTCCATCACTCCCTTACTTTCTTTTTGTCTCTCTGTTTCTCTCTCTCTCACACACACGCCACTATATACTCCACTCATTAGTGAGAGCCATTTGACTCAGCAACTCTAATGAGTACCTCATGAATACAAAATCCTTAAAAAAGTAACAAAAAAAGAAGTCCACCCCTCTTTGTAAATGCCCTGCAGTACATTTGTGCATTTTACAAAATGTGGACCTATTATGCTTCAAATTGTGTTTTCTGGAGTTACATTGGCAAAGGCATTTTAATGACCCAACCCTACTCAGCCGTTCTGACAGGCCTGCCCAGGGAATGGACTTTAGGTTACCCACTTAATCCTCAGTACCACTCGCCGGCTGCTGAGATGGCAGGCCTCCATAAATATATCTGTAAAAGCAGCACACTTTATGATGCTCGCCAAACCTCCCCAAAGCCCAGGGAATGGGCTCAGAGTTGGGCTTGAGGTCGGTGCACACAGCATGCATCCCCATCTCCCAGTAACAACACTGCTGCTGGTATCAATGACACACACACACACACACACACACACACTGTACACACAGTGTATATATAGTATACAAGCACAGAGAGTTGAGGAGAGAGAATGTTTGCTCAGATAAGGGTGGGAGGTTGCTAAGATTTGTTATGGCACCTTTAACATTTAAACCAATATCTGTTCTCAATGTTCTGTTCCGACACCCACCAGTATTTATTTTTCCGTCCTGTGTTTTGCCTGGATCTGTAACAGGCATTAAAGGGTTTGTTGATAATTAAAGCAACGTGTAGAGCTACCAAATCCTACGTCATTTGTTCATATTTTGCAATAGGCCTACTCGCTTCACATATACTGTACCAATGTGCTCCTCAACAGAATGCTGTGTTTTGGCTTAGTTGTACCAAATGTTAGTCAATTGACAAGTCACAATTAAGTCAGAGAAAAGACACCTACATTTTTTTCCCCATTACCTTAACATGAATTGGTCTTCAGCACAATCAATGAATTATGAATGAATGAACAATGAATTGTAATTCAGTTGTTACCATATAGTCAGTACCCAACCCACGGATTGGGCATCTGAGGATTTGTGTACACTTATTTAGATATTTTTATAAATGAATATTTTGTATCCATTCTGGCCTTCTGTTTACATGTAAACAGAGGTTTAGCCACTTCAAACAGATATTTTTTTTAAAACACCCTCCAAAGTAGAGATATTTCAGTGGATGGATGCCCATGGAACTGAACTGTGGTTGCTGTGGTTGCAGATGTTGACGAGTGTCAGGAGCTACCTGAGGCGTGTGGCGCAGTGGGTGTGTGCGTCAACAACCTGGGCTCCTACCTGTGCAGCTGCTCCGAGGGCTACCAGCAGGTCAACGGCACCAGTTGTCAAGGTTAGGGGATGTAACATGTCACACTCACTCAAGTCTGACTGACCCACATGCACACATAGACACTCATGCACACAAACCGTATCACGCATATACTGTACACACACATACACACCTGTTTTAAAGATAACATCTGTTCACTAAAACCTAAGGGGCCTCCACTGGCCTGTCCATCTGTGATCTATTGCTGTGGGGAAGAGAAAGTGTGTGTGTGTGTGTGTGTGTGTGTGGGAGAGAGAGAGAGGGAAAGAGAGGAAAAGAAAGAAATTGGATGAAATGACACAGAGCCAGCAGAAAAAGCAATATTTAGAGAGTAGTGTTTACATTACACAGTCACTAGGCCGTATATCACACAGGCCTAGTATATCTCTTGTCCTGTGTCAGAAACCCTTTGAAAGAGCCAGCATTCCTCAGCGATGATTTGTGTAAATGCTTTGCAAGGAGAGCTGTAATTAGGGCAGGGAAACACTCACAGTTAGAGCACAGCACTCATTACTGTCTAACCTGAACCCTGCACTCACACTCAATGCACAGGTGTTCGAACATCACATTACACCTCCCAGGGCACACCAGGGAGATATCAGTTAAGAAAGCGGACAGGTTTCATCTCTCGGTGTCTGTCTCTCTCTCTAAGTCAGTGCACAGCAGAAAGACTGCAGAAGACTGACCAGGACACCGACTGTTCACTACTGTCTCAAGACTGTCTTCTCGAGTTTCCACACACACATCAAGTACATCCACACTCATCTGTTGTGTTGTCTTGCCCTGCAGATGTGAATGAGTGTGTAGACGACCCTGAGTTGTGCGGTGCTAACGGCGAGTGTTTGAATGTGGACGGCTCCTTCCAGTGCATATGTGACAGCGGCTTCACCCTCAATCAGGGAACAAACACATGCGAAGGTACGGCAAGTCCATTCTCATTCTCATGCCTTATAGGTTTATTTGTGCTCACAACCCAGTAGAAACAAAGTATGTGTCTAATCTATTGTTGTTGTTATTGTGTATTTGTTTCGTCGACTTTTTGTGTGGTGTTATTTATGGTGGTAGATATATGTTGATGACAAGGGGGGCCCTGTCTCTCTATCAGCTTAATTTGTGGCTCAGTCACACACACACACACAAACACAAACACACAAACACACACACACACACACACACACACACACACAGATTATTTTTACATTGTTATTATTATTGCATATTAACAAAGAGATTCAATACACACATGTTCACAGTCCACATGTATAAACACAGACAACACACAGATAAACAGGAGCAAACTTTTTGTGATTGATTGGTCTGAAGAAAAGAACATTTCCACACACACTCATATTCACACGCAGATGGGCACACACACACATACACACACACACACACAACACACACCATCCACATTCACCGAACTCTGTCCGCATACATTTGTGCAAAGCCCTTTATTAGATTTTAATTACACTTGGAAACGTCCTTCATTTCACCAAGCCGTTTGAAAGCCACAGACGTCTCCGTCGGTTTGTCCCAGATTTCCCCAGGCCCCCTTTCCTCCTGATGTTTATCTGTCGCTGATAATGCATTAATTGAGCTTTCGTTCCGAGGCCCCTAACTCGTTCGGCATGTTCCTCGCGCGGCAACGGACGGACGGGGCCCCCGCTCACTTGTTGCTTCTGGAAAGGGGGCCTTTAATCCCTTTGCCATATGCTGCTTCTATTTTTCCACACCAGTGTGGGCCGGCCCAGCGGCCCTACCCGTTGCCAGAGTTGTTTTAAATGCCCTTTCCTGCAGTAAAAGCAGGGGAAAAAGCAGTGCAGAGAGAACGAGTGAAAAGAAAGAAGGAGGGAGGGAAGGATAGAGAAAAAGAAGGAAGTCTTTGAGCTTGCTGTCTAGACGAAGGAGAATATTTTCTGCTGCACAGCGCAGTGCAGGCTGAGGTCCTTTGCTCGCTGCCAAAGCCTCTGTGTGTGTGTGTGTGTGTGTGTGTGTGTGTGTGTGTGTGTGTTTGTGTTTGTGTTTGTGTGTGTGTGTGTGTGTGTGTGTGTGTGTGTATGAGCTTGAGATGTATCACATATATGTGCGTTTAATGTGTGTTGTTTTTTCAGTGTTTATGTGTTGATCACACCATGCATTGTCCAGCTGTCTTTATGATGTGTGATGCATGCCAGTACCCTGTCTATTTCCTACACGGGTTTTTATTCTTACCTTCCATCTTTCTCTCTCTCTCTCTTTCTCTCTCTCTCTCTCTCTCTCTGTTCTGTTCAATCTGTGTGTATGTGTGGGTGTGTGTTTACTTGTCTGTTTATTTGTTTATCCTTGTGTGCCTCTTGCCAGCGCTTTCATGTAATATTTCTGGTGGTGCGCGTAGAGGAAAAAGCTGACTGCTTTTAGTGCTCTTCCCACTGTCCGCTGTCGCGTCTTTTAATCTCATCTTCAGCCATTTTTTCGCTTCCTCGAAAGCCCCGCCGTGATCACCGAGTCTCACTGGAAGTTTCATCTTCACAAAACCCATCTGTCACACTCTCGGACAATGGGAAACTCAGGAGGAAACCCCCCCCAGCCCCCCACCCCCACATGTGTCTGTACTGTATGTTTGTCTGACTGTCAGACTGTCTGTCTGCCTGCCTGCCCGTCCTTGGCCGTCCTGCTGATGGAACGAGTCTATAAAGAGCAGCTTGTGGTCTTCATCGAGCCAGATCGCTTTCGCAGGTGAGGTCAGGGGGTGTGGTAGGCAGATCTGTACTGGCGAGAGGCTATGGAGGACAGCCTTGTAGGCGCCTGAATGATTTGAATTTCTCTCTCTCTCTCTCTCTCTCTCTCTCTCTCTCTAAATATACATATATACATAACACATAATCATATGTGTGTGTATCTCTCTCTGTCTCTTCCTCTCTCTCTCTATCACTCTGTCTCTGTCTATGTTCTGTCTTATTAAGCCGTTACAGAAGACTAGATGTCCAGATCGCATTCAGGGTCCTATAAACCCTGATCCTGTAAAACACCTGAAAGCCCCAGAGGTCTTTGTACTTCAAGCTGGACCATGAGTAATGTGTTTCATGTTGCTTGCTGCACACCATCAAAGAAAGAAAGAAAGTCTGCTGCTGCTCATCACCAACACCTACCACACACCCCCAACCCCCCACCCCCCTACTCCCGCTCCTGAATGCACAGATCATTGGAGGGTGTTTGGTAAAGATCCACGGCCTTCAGAAGATCACTGATTGCTAATCTATTTTATTCGGTAATCTATTGTAATTTCCTTTTTGAGAAGAAAGTGAGAACTGGATTAGCATTGAAATGACGTTTCAGAAACGAAAAATTCAGGAGAGATGCGAGGAAGTTTGCCACGCCTCCTCTTCTTCTCTTTAGTCAGTAACTTACTTCACTACTGGACCTTTAGCGGTAGCTTCAGCATTTTATACCGCAGTTGATTCCTACATGATCCTGCTCGCACTCCAGCACCCTTCCCCAGTACACACTCTGCAGCACCCTGCAACATGCCTCACGATCATATCTCTCCCCTATTTGCGCAGTTGGGTCAAGTATGATCCCACATGTAAAATTCTTGGGTGTCCGCTGTGATCTCGCCTGACGTCTCCCAGCGCAGAGCTGACTGTGTTCCCGAGAGGCTCGTAGGAACCCTGGCTAGCGACCTAGCTGAACATACTCCCTTAGGTTTTACTTCTGGAAAATTTAGATTGTGAACTAGTGAACTTCAGATTAAGAAATAGGTAGCTACAGAAGTAACAGTGTAGGGAGCTCTTGGCTTGAACGCATGTGCTTGCCTTTGCAAGAGCGTCTTTGAGTTGGTCCATTTGGTGTGTGTGTGTGTGTGTGTGTATGTGTGTGTCTGTCTGCTGTTTTGTGGATCAACGGGAAAGGGTATTCTGGGTGAAGTGGCTGTGCTTTTTGAGCAAGCAGTTGAATGCACAGCTTGAAGGTATTCAAAATCCTCCCGTTGCCCCTCTGCACATCCTCCCCCTCCTCCCTCCTTCCCTCATGGAGGCCCGTCTTTCTCTCTCCCTCATGCAGTCTCCGATTTGGCAGCTCTTGAAAGTATCAGACGTATCCAATGCGAACTCTCAGCACGTAATAAATTGTGTCTGTTTCTGTTGTTGAACATATGCTGCAGTCCACTGCCATTCTGGAACATTAAGTCAGACAGGTGTTTTTATGTGTACGTGTGTGTGTGTGTGTGTGTGTGTGTGTGTGTGTGTGTGTGTGTGTGTGTCTCTGCGTGTGTGTGTGTGCGTGTATGTGTTACACGTGGTTCCCTTTTTAGATGTGGATGAGTGCTTGCAGGGCATCAGGTGCGAAGGTGGCACCTGCCTGAACATCCGTGGCTCATTCACATGCCAGTGTGATAGGGCTTCAGACTACAAGCCGACAACCTCACGTGCGAGGGTAAAATACACTCACACACACTCACACACACACACACACACACACACACACGGCTGCTTGCTCATAGGCTCAAAGGCTCCACACAGCTCTTTACTATTCTTGCCACAGCTCTTGAGTGAGTCATCTTCCAGCCTCTTCTCAGCCCATTCACTCCAGCCTCAAAGCCGCAAAGTGGCTGTGCCTGTGTGCGTGCGTGTGTGTGTGTGTGTGTGTGTGTGTGTGTGTGTGTGTGTGTGTGTGTGTTTGTGTGTGTGTGTGGTGTGTTTGTGTGTGTGTGTGGTGTGTTTGTGTGTGTGTGTTGTGTTTGTGTGTGTGTTTGTGTGTTTGCGTGTGTGTTTGTGTGTGTATGTGTGTGCACGCGTGTGTGTGTGTGTGTGTGTGCACGCATGCATTTACATATGCGTGTGTGCATTTACCTGTGTGCGTATATGTGTTTGAGTGTGTGCCTGTGCACGTGCATATGCGTTGGCATGTGCCTGTGTGTATATGAGTGTGTACGCGCACGCCTGTGTGTTTACGTTTTTCAGTGTGTGCGCATGTGTGTGTGCGTGTCTGAGTGATTGCCACTAATTGACAGGCTGTGCTCTGTGTGACGTCAGATATCGATGAGTGTGCTGAGCTGAGCCCTGGCATCTGCGGCGCCTGGCTGTGTGAGAACACTGTGGGCTCCTTCACATGTGTGGTGAGCTGCCCACCCGGCCACATCCGAAACCCCCAGGGTGTGTGTGTGGGTGAGTCAGAGTCAGAGAGGCCGGCCGCAGTGTATCAAATGGATCCTGTAGAATACCTGATATCTTCCTTTAAAGGGGCATCCACACTGAAATTAGACCAACTATTGAACTCACATTCACATATATGTTGAAACCGACAGGCAGACAGGCAGAGAGACCAATTGATGGACTGATCAATTGACCCCCTTATAGAACAATTGGCTGGGATTTTACAAATTAAGATACAATAAGAATCATATGTCTTCAATTAGACTTTTCCAGATGGGACAGACAGACAGATAGATAGACAGACCCAACACATACGCAGACAGACAGGCAGAGAGAACCTAAATTAAAATGGAAACTAAGAGCAGCTGTGCTCTTGTGATTGCTCCTGCCATCAATTACTGGCTGAATCATTGTCACCAATCGACACGTAACGGTTAGAATTGGAAGTGTTGATGCCCTGATGATTCATGTCTCCATGTGGCTATAAGTAGTGTGTGTGTGGCTATAAGTAGTGTGTGTGCAACATCTCATCTGCGCCAGTCCACCATGTGCTTTAGATCATTTTGCTTTATACCTTTCTCTCACTCATATTTGTCTTGTTCTATTCATCTCCCTGTGTGTAAAACTGAGTGGATAGATCTGTGTTTTTGTGGGCCTGTGTGTGTGTGCGTGTGTGTGTGTGTGTGTGTGTGTGTTTGTGTATCTGTGTAAGATGAAGTGTTTTTGTGCATTTTTGTGAGACTGTGTGTGTGTGTGTGTGTATCTGTGTAAAACTGAGTGTGTCTGTGTTTTTGTGCATTTGTGTGAGATTGTGTGTGTGTGTGTGAGTTTGTGTGTGGTGTGTGTGTGTGTGTTGGAGAGTGTGAATGACCACTGTGCCTCGTTTGGTTCGCTGTTGGGACGCGTGTGTGTTTTCCTTGGCCTCCTTGTCTTTGTCCTATATTCATCCACAGCCTTTTGGCGGCAGCCGCTGCCATTGCACTTGTCACGGGGAGTCTGTGAGCTTGCTGGCTTTGGCTCGCCCGTCTGTTTTCTTGCGGTGCGCCTTCACTCCCTCGGCAGACATATTTGCGCCTCTGTGCCTATCGATCACGGCTCGCCTGTCTACGTGTGCGTCCACATCTGTCCTCTGTGCCGTTCCCCGGCTTGGTTTGTGTGTCACTGTATCGCTTGTGAAGCTGTGAGTGTGTCTTACCTACAGGTGCTGTGTCCACCATCGAATTTTACCTTTTGGAGATTAACAGCGCAATACAAACAAATGTTGTTGTGCCCTTTTAAGACTATGAAATGTGAACGTCGTGTGTGTGTGTGTGTGTGTGTGTGTGTGTGTGTGTGTGTGTGTGTGTGTGTGTCGTTTTAGAGTGCAGGTTTTTCTATTAACCTTTTGTGTACGTGTGTGTGTGTGTGTGTGTGTTTGTGTGTGTGTGTGTTATCACTGCAGATATCGATGAATGCAGTCAGAACGAGACGCTGTGTGGCGGACCAGACTTCTGTGAGAACATGGCCGGCTCGTACCGCTGCCACTGTCAAAGAGGTTACAAACAGACCTCGGATGGCCTTGGCTGTGAGGGTGAGTAGAGTGTGTGTACATGGTTGTGTGTGAGTGAGTGAGTGTGTGTGTGTGTGTGTGTGTGTGTTTGGGAGAGTTGGGCTAGTCATGAGTTAAAAGCACTGGGAGAGGTCAAGGTAGGGAAAGAAGAGCTTCGTCAGTATGTCCTGAACTGCAAATGTGAACTGTGATGAAACTGTATTCTCTAATATTTGAAGAACTATTCTTCTCATTTTGCTGATATCATCTTTTTGTTGTGTAAAGAATGCTGAGTTTGCAGTTTTCTGAAGTTGTGAAGGCATCCTCTGAGCTGAAAATCCTGTAACCCTCCCATTTCATTTCTTTATGGCCATTACAGTGTTTTTAAAGGGTTTGACCAGAACACACCCAAAGTTTTTTTTTTTGTTTTGTTTTTTAAATGAAACTAAATGATATTTTAAAAGATACATCACATTGACTTAAAACCTCACTGGCCTCTGTGCGGTCCTCAGTGCCTCTTCCTGTCCTAGCTAGTTTGATCGTTAGATCAGTATAGTATCAGAGACACTGCAGTTAAGTGTGACAGCATGATAAACTACTCATACCACCTATATTTCTGCAGACCCACTTGAGGTTCAAGGCCTCAGCTTTACCAAAGTCATATGGATTTGATTTTAACAAGCACAAAGACTGATAAAACGTTTACCCACCTCCACCTCCACCTCCACGCCCACCCCAGCCTCCCCACCCCCTACCTGAAGGGATTCCACATAAAAGAGTCTGCTTAATAGATAAAAGTAACTCTGTCACTGAGGCAGTATGGTGCTATATGTCACTAGAGCAGTGTAGTTTGTCATGGCGTCTGTCGTTGGTGAATGCGGACAGCAGCAGCGGCGTCACTGGAGCTTGTGTTGCATGTCACAGCTGATTGGTGAAGGAGCTGCAGGAAGCAGACGCATGCGGGAAGATCTGGAACGGCTTGGGATGGCAAACGTGCCACTGGTCAGCCATGTATTTAAAGCGCAGACAGACAGGCAGATGCATACCACACACACATGCGCGCACACACACACACACGCGCACACACAGAGATACACACACAATCACACAAACACACGCCTACAGATATACACACACACACCTACAGATATACACACACACACACACACACACACACCTACAGATATATACACACACACGCATTCAGATCTATACACGTAGAGACAAGCCGTGGAAAGAAAAAAATCCCCCCTCAGACAGCATAAATTCGCCAGCGGTGGTCAGGCCAGAGGTTTGATTGATGCGGCCATTTATTTTGGTTCGATTTGAAGGTGCACCGCATAGGCTTGCTAATGTTTTAAACATGCTCCCAGTGTGCACGGCCAGAGCCTCTCAGCCTCAGACACATACACACACACACACACACACACACACACACACACACACACAGAAAAAAGAGCACGGGTGTCCAGGGACCACATGCAGCCTACTCCCCCCACATGTATGCACACACACACACACACACACACACACACACACACACACACAAACACATAGTATCATTAGCTGTCTGTCAAAGCTGTCTGTCAAAGACTGACATGTGCAGGCGGACACACACACACACACACACATTCAAATTCAAAAGTATGCTCATCATGCTTCATCATGAGTGAAAACACACACACACACACACACACACACACATCAAATCAAAAGTATGCTCATCATGCTTCATCATAAGAAAACACACACCACACACACACACACACACACACACACACACACACAAAGCAACAAGTTTGTTGTTGTCTTACTGATGCACTCTTGCTACCGGTGTCTCTATCCCGCACCTGTGAGCCTGTGTGATGGATGGTGTGTGAAAGGTGTCTGGTGCTGTGTGAGGCCTGCTGTGTTTCAGCAAAAGACAGGTGGCCAGTGCAAGTGTGGTGCCTTTTATGATGCAAGCCTTTTATGCATCCAGGTGTGGTCTCACACACACACACACACACACACACACACACACACACACACACACACACATTCACACACACATATGTATGCACATGCATATGTAACAATGAGAGAAGATTAAAAATAAATAGATGAGGTATGAAAGATAAAACGGGTAAGAAGGGATAAAAAAGAAGAAGGGATGAAGAAAAGAGAGAGAGAAAAAAGGGAGTGCAGCTAACAGAGAAATAGAGAAAAGTGGACATGGAGAGATATAGAGGGAGTGTAGGATTAGACAGAAGAGAGAGAGAGTGGGATGATGGTATTCTTGAGAGACTTGAGAGAAAGAGAGAGAGAGAGAAATAGAAAGAGAGAGTGAGAGTGTTGTCACTTGAGAAAATTGAAAGAGGGAGAGGTGAGAGAAGAAAAAGCTAAAGGAGCAAGAGAAAAAGAAAGAAAGAAAGAAAGAGAGAGGAGAGAGAGAGAGAGAGGTGTCACAAGCAGCAGAAGAAGCGTCTCTGTAATCCTGCTGTGTTGAAGCGGTGGGTCGGTCTGCTGCGGCTGAGCTGAGCTGAGCTGAGCTGCAGAGGGGCGGTCAGATACTAGGCCAGTGAGTTCATGTATCTGGACATGGCGATGAATTGGAGCTCGTTTGTCTTGGTGGAGTGTTTAACTGGGCCCATGCACTTCCCATCTTTTCCAATTTCCCCCAGCAGGAAGTCCTGTCAGTGTGCTGGTGAGAGGGAGAGAGGAAGAGAGAGAGAGAGAGAGGGAGGCCTGCAAGATTTCAGTCGAAACTGACTGAACAGTTCCTAGAAGTCAGCTTTTTTGTTCACTCTCTCTCTCACTCTCTCTCTCTCTCTCTCTCTCCCACACACACACACAACACACACACACACACACACACACACACACACACACAGAGAGAGAGAGAGGAAAAAGAGTAAAATAGAGAGAGAGGCACTCCCATTCATTCATACTCATTTGGTATGAATGTTGTTACAATTTTACATTGACTTGCAATCATTCACTCTTTTACAGGTAGACTCAAGCATGCATACTAACTTAGTCATGCACACTTACACTCATTTACACATGGACCCACCTGCGCGCGCGCACACACCACCGCCACACACACACACACACACACATACACACACACACGCACACACACACACACACACACCACACACACACACACACACACAAACACACACACACACACACACATTTGGCAGGCACCCGCTGGCCCCACCCAAGCCCTCCACAGCCAGCTGTGTGTCTTCCCCTGCCAGCTGCCCACTCCACTGAGGTTTTCACAGATGGGCTGCTGTCTGCAACACACACACACACACACACACACACACACACACACACATACACACACACACACACACACAGAGGCTCACATACATAGACACACATGTATGCACTATATGTTCCTCATGCAGTCTCTCTCTCTCTCTCTCTCACACACACACACACACACACACACACAATGCACATGCACTCACGTCTCTGTCCATGTAAGGTTTTTTGTATTGTTTGCATTCCCACTTTATTACTTTAGCATTTACTGCTGCCAAACACACACACACACACACACACGGACGCTGGTGTTCTGTCTACTGTATCTGCCCATACTCTCTGCTCACACTCCCCAGCAAGCTGTTCAAGGCCCTTTAGATCTGTATGGTGGTCTATGTGAAAGAGTGGAATTGCACAGACAGCCAGGACAAATAACACTGAACCTTTGGATGTGAAAACATCTGAGTCCAGTGGTTGTGATGTATTAGCGCTAATATTAGACAAGGGAGTCCCCTGATGAGGTGGCTGAGGTGTGTATCTGAGCACTCAGAGTGTCTGGGGCCCTCTCTGAGTTTGCCTGTCCAGATTGAGTAATGCTGGATCAGAAGAAGGAAAGGAAAAGTCCCACCATGGCCTCCAGGCCTATTTATGTTCCCACCAGAAAAGGGAGCGAGACGAAGCAAAGCTAAACAATCAGGAAAAGGCTCCCTTTTCCCGTCATTTAGATTTGGGGCTGCTGTTTGTTGTGCTGGCTGGGATTTGGGAGGGGGGATGCATGAGTGTGTGTGAGTTTGGGAGCATGTGTGTGTGTGTGTGTATGTGTGTCTGTTTTGCTGTGTTGGTGTGTGTGTGTGTTTGTGTATGTGTGTGTGTGTGTGTGTGTGTGTGGGGGGGGGGGGGGGGTCTGGAGGGGGGTTGGACTTTTTTGGATTCTTTGCTTTAGCATCTGGGTGTCAGCCGAGTGCTTTCGGGGTCACGTCAGCCGGCGTCTGTCTTTGTTATAATGAGAGCCGAGTCGTGTGTGTGTGTGTGTGTGTGTGTGTGTGTGTGTGTGTGTGCGTGATGGAAAAACAACAACAACAAAAGCCAGCCCTGGGTTTTAATGTCAAAAGATGAATAATAGATCATCCGCAGGCACAGGAATGGGGGTTAGGGTGTGTGTGTGTGTGTGTGTGTGGGTGGGTGGGGGTTTGGGGGGGCGCGGCAGGCCAGGAGGGGTATATTTATCCACCGGAGCTCAGCTCGTCTGGAGCCGTCGCCGTGTGCAACGCACCTGAACTGTTTACGGCCATGCTCGAGTCACAGTGACAGTGATATACGCGATGTCCGTCGCAACGAAATAAGCCCGCCATCTGTGCTCTAAATTAACAATGATACTATCTGTCTGGCTTCTATTAAATTCTGTTTCTCTTTCGAGTTTTATACCGAATTAACGACGATAAGGTTTATTGCTCAATAAAAGAGGAATCACTCATCCTCCTCTGCCTCAATGCAAAAGAACAATAAAGGTAATGTGTTCAGAGGAGGAGACTATTGAAAGCCAGGATCAATCCTTCTCTGTTTCGCTCTCGGCCTCACGTCTCTGTTTAAAGGATTTTAGACATTTTCACCCATTACGACGGTCCACATGTTAGCGCACTTACGCCTATACGCGTGCGATCACACGGAACAAAAAGAAACGTTTGAAAGTCGCCCCGAAAAAAGTCGGGGATCTGCCAAAGGCTGTCAGTGGGCTTATAATATATATATTTATAATACCCTGGCTTATGAGGCAGTATCTGCCTTTTGCGTTGTATTTCTGGATTGGCCATTTCCTGGTTTAAGTGCTCCCTCGCTGCCGAACACCCTGTCTCACCCATCCAGCTCTCTCTTTAACACTTTCTAGCTCATTGACCAGCTGGCCGGGGCTCACAGGGAGCCACTGGGCCAGAGGATGGGGAGGTGGCTCTGGAGCGCAATTGTTTCACACTCTCTCTTGCACACACACACACACACACACACACACACACCACACACTCACACTCACACACTGTCACACACACATGTGCGCACACACATGCACACTGTCACACACATGCATGCACACACATACACACACACACACACACACACACACACACACAGCACTCGCACTAAATACCCAATCTGTTTCTCCATCAGATACATCTATATATTTCTTTTTATTTCTTTTTTATCTTTTTCTTTCACACACACACACACACACACACACACACACACACACACACACACAAGCTTTCATGGTCGCTCCCACACTTTTCCAGTGGTTCTCGAGCAGCCCCTGCTGAGCGTGTCTCCTTGTAAGAGCACCGCAGTCGTCTGCCTTCTCAGTCTGATGGAAACTTGACTCCACTACTTCCTGCTCCTTTTCCTCCTCCTCCGCGGCTCCCTGCTCCACAGCAGAGACATTCACACGAAGAAGCCGCTGAGTAAACATGGCACAGGTCAGCGGAGATCGTTTGGAGGTGATGAGACACCCAACCAACCCTGGACCCCCACGGCTCCGCACCTCGTGATGCATTTCACCGGCGCTTTGAGCAGAATTTCCACCTCCACTTCTCTCTTCCACCTCCACCTCTCTCTCTTTCACCTCCTCCTCTGTCTTCCACCTCCACCTCTCTCTCTTTCACCTCCTCCTCTGTCTTCCACCTCCACATCTCTCTCTTTCACCTCCAGTTCCACGACTCAGAAAAAAAAAAAATGAAGAAAAAAAAAAGCTGCAGCACTTAAACATTTTTCAAGACCGCACCGTTTACTGGTGTGAATCACCAATAAATCCTCCCCGCTGGAATGCCTTTGTAGAGTGCCGTGATTTTCACGCTGGCCATAGCTGTGTGCTTGGCACTCCTACTGTGGATGATGATGATGGCGATGAAGATGAGGATCATTTAGATGATGAAGATTAGGATGAAGTCGACACCCATGATCTTGCTGCTGCTGCTGCTATTGATAATGATGATGATGAGGAGGACAGTGATGAAGAGTATAGTGAATGTGATTAGGATTAATGATAAAGATCGTAAATATGAATATTATTATAACGATTAGGATTATGTGGGAATGGCATTGATGGTAATGATAATGACATGCAGAGTTGGATTAGCCAGGTTCAGAAAGTAAAAGTCCTGACATACATTACTTCTGCTTGTGCCCTTAATCCAGGTGATTCCAATGATTAGCTGAATCACCTGGCTGATTAAGAGCTGTGCCAGTTAGGATCTGTTACATGGCTGGAACAAATATGTGGCAGGACCTTTACTTAATGAACCCCAGGATACCCGCCTCTGTCGAAGGGGAGGACAATGAAAGTCATATTCATAATGAGTGTCATTATGGTGTGAGAGTATGGTGGTTATGATTATCACAATGGCGGTCATTACGAGGATGAAGATTATGAAAATTAAGATTAGGATGATGCCGAGACAGTGCATTATGATGTTGATGCCAAAAGTGCCGCTGCTGCTGATGATGATGATGACTTAATCTGTTGGTTTTGTGTGCAGATTTGAATGAGTGTGAGCTGCTGGCCACTGTGTGTGGTGAGGCCCAATGTGAGAACGTGGACGGTTCCTTCCGCTGCGTGTGTCCCGAGAACCAGAAGCACGACCCGATGACCGCTAAGTGTGTCACTCCCACGGGTGAGTAGGTACACACACTCACACACACACACACACACACACACACAGAATGTCTGATTAAACACTCACATATGGACAAACACTCATCTGTAACCACATGCGTGCGCTCAGATTCTTTCTCTCAGATTCACACACATACTCATTCATGCTCACTCATACAGACAGGTTAAAAAACTCACATCCAATCATACGTGATACAGACAGGTTAAAAAACTCACATCCAATCATACGTGAGTGCAGTACACACATGTGAAATAATCAAATCACTGCAGATGCAGATGGAACATCTGCCTTCACTAAACATTAGTTTTATTTCTGTATGTAGACACTTAAAACTAGATCTGTAAGATGCAGTATGCACAAGAGAATGTGTATCCTGTGGATTTCCATGAGAGTGTGTGTTTGTGTGTGTGTGTGTGTGTGTGTGTGTGAGGGTGGGTGGGTGTGTGTGTGTGTGTGTGTGTGTGTGGGTGGGTGGGTGTGTGTATGTGTGTGTTTGTGTTTTTTTTTTGGATGAGTTTGTGTGTGTGTGTGCGTGCGTGTGTGTGTGTGTGTGCATGTGTGTGTGCGTGCATGCACGCATACGTGTGTGTGTGTGTGTGAGTGTTGAGGAGTCTAGATTGTTTCTGTTTCGGGCTGAGCGGTGGGGATTTGCTGTGCTGTGCAGAGCAGTGCAGTGTGAGCTAAAGCTGGAGCTGGGACAGGGCTTGTTGAATGTGTATGAGGAGGCCCTAAAAAAGGGGAGCTGAGAGCCCCGGGAGGGGGTGCGTGGGCTGGGATGAGTCTGGCACAAGCCTCCCTCCTCCTCCGCCTCTGCCTCCTCCTCCTCCTCCTCCTCCGTAGTCTCCCATCTGCAGGGGGAGAGACGGACGCTGCAGAGAGGGGTGTTGCGGTGCGGAGCGGAGCAGATCGGTGGCACGGTGATGAATGAACCCCAGATGCGAGGTGGCAATGAGAAAATGGGGGCGAGCCTGCGGTTGACACCGGGAGGCCCTGGGGTTTGTGTGTGTGTGTGTGTGTGTGTGTGTGTGTGTGTGTGTGTAGGGGCTTGGAGGGGGGACTCCCCTTTTTCCCATGGTCCTATACTCCTCAGCCTTCCCCTTACCCTCTTCTTTTGCTTTTATTTGCCAGAGCTGGGGGCCTTCACATTATCCCCCAGAACCGCCGCCCGCACACAAAATCACCTAATGGGAAACAGGCCTGGCATCTCTGATGTGGAGTATACAGACAGAAGCACACACACACACTTAAACTCAAGCACACACACACACACACTCAAACTCAAGCACACATACACACACACACACACACACACACACACTCAAACTCAAACTCAAGCACACAAACACACACACATACACATAAGCACATGCACACACACATTTACATACACATTCACACATTTGTGAATACATTATAGACACAGTTTCTCCCTCTCTGTCTTGCATACACACACGCACGCGCACACACACACACAAACACACACACACACATTGACACAAGGACACACACACATACAAACACACAAGCAAACGCAAATGCTTGTGAGCACATTTTCTCTCGCACCATTTCTGTCTCTCACTCACTCACCAGCCAGCCGCACCCCCCCCCCCCCACACACACACACACAACACACACATCCCCCCCTCCCCCCCCCACACACACACACACACACATCCACACACACACACACACATTAGGGGAGTTGAACATGAAGTTGTTCACACTCCAGAGCGAGCCCTGACGCGAGGGCTGACGTCAGGCAGGTTAATACTCCGTGTGCTGCTGTGAGAACCGTTGTACATGTGAAAACCTCAGTGACTTGACAAGCTCATTCTGCCTGATCACGCCCTGTATCACAGCACAAGCCCCATACTCAGTTACACATCACTCTGTTACATAAGTGCTTAGAGACAAAGAGAGAGAGAGAGAGAAAGAGAGAGAGAGAGCAGGAGATAGAGAGAATCATTTCCATGTGTTTGTTATTAAGAAAGGGCTGTTTTGTCTGCAGCAGAAAAGAGTGAAGTTTCATGTTAGGTAGTGATGGAAGGTGGGGGAGGCAGGGGTTATGTGTGTGTGTGTCTTTGAGTGTGGATGTGCATGTGCTCGTGTTTGTGTGTGTGTGTGTGTGTGTGTGTGTGTGTGAGAGAGAGAGAGGTAGGAGGGGGGTAGGGTAGTAATTACCTGAAGAGAATGAGGAGGTGAAGAATATCAGCGTGCAGGCTAGAGGGAAGTGCCTTAGGGAACAGCACAAGAGGATGTTTTAGTGACTGTGTGTATGTGTGTGTGTGTGTGTGTGTGTGTGTGTTCGTGTTCTTGCATGTGTGTGAGTGTCTGTGTGCCTGTGTGTGTGTGTTTGCGCATCCGTGTGTGTGAGTGTGTGTTCTTGCATGTGTGTGAGTGTGTTTGCATGCCTGTGTTTTGAGTGTTCGCACACATGTGTGTGTGCGTGTTGGTGTGTGTGTGTGTGTGTTTGTGTGTGCGCGTGATAGGGAGTTTGCTGTTCATGTGTTCTCCAGGTATATCATTATACTCCTCTGCAACAGATGTGCTCTCAGGCCTCAGTGCGAAGGCATTCATCTTCTGGACCCATCCATCGCAATGGGCTTAATTGTCTCCTTGTTGAAACCATGCACCGCCAATGTTCCAATACAGTAGACAGAGGAGGAGTGAGCAATGGAGAAGAGAGGGAACATGCGCAAGAGAGAAAGAAGTGTGTGTGTGTGTGTGTGTGTGTGTGTGTGTGTGTGTGTGTGTGTGTAAAAGTGTGTGTGTGTGTGTGTAAAAAGACACCAATGTAGTTTTCGTGTGTGTGTGTGTATGTGTGTGTGTGTGTGTGTGCGTGTGTGTGTAAAAAGTGTGTGTGTGTGTGTGTGTGTGTGTGTAAAAAGACACCAATATAGTTTTCGTGTGTGTCTGTGTGCATGCGTCATCATCATTATTACCAATTTGCTGTGCATGTCTCCACATGAACAGCAGTGTGTGTGTGTGTGTGTGTGTGTGTGTGTGTGTGTGTGTATGTATGTGTGCTCAGGGTGCAGTAAGGAGATCCTCTGTGGCGTCTCCTTATTATTAATACCAGTGTCAGTGCAGCTGGGATGGATGGATGGCCTTGGCTCCCACTCCCCTCTATTGGGCTCTCTCGTTACTCCGGCACAGAAAACTACATCCCCGCGGAACATTCTAGAGCTCTCTTAGGCCGAGTGTTATTTACTAATATAAGCCTACCTGAATTTATCCTTATGGAATAACACTGTTTACTCTGTCATGCAGTGGAAGTGGGAATCTGCTTAATTGGGTGATTTTTCAGTGAAATTTCTTTACTTTCATGGTTGACATTTTTTGAACGAAATTAAAGATGATTAATGTTTTTTATTACCTTGTAATTATGCTATAGATGTTTTTTATTACCTTGTAATTATGCTATAGACACTGTAGGAATACAGGCTGTACACTGTGTGTATGCTGTATGCACCATAACCTAAACCTTAATGCAAACATTATGCAAACTTAATGCAAACGTCAAACACGTTTTATACAATATTTTATATAAATGATAATATGAGTATTGTAAGTATTGTATTACTGTATTATAATGTATTATATTGCATATTGTATTATTCCTTTCAGACTTATTCAATCTTGCACAGTGCTACTTTTAATAGTGCATTTAGAATGTAATGATTTTTTCACCTTAAAACTGACCAACTCTCATCTTCATCCCTCTTTTTCCTCCTCCTCCTCCTCCTCCTCTTCCTCCTCCTCCTCAGGCCCTGTGGAGAGGAAGGAGTGCTACTACAACCTGAATGATGAGAACCTGTGTGATAACGTGCTGACCAGCAGTGTGACCATCCAGGAGTGCTGCTGCACACTGGGAGCCGGCTGGGGAGATAACTGTGAGGTCCACCCCTGTCCCGTCCCAGGCACAGGTCAGTCCCATGGGCTTAGGCATGGTGCTGGGATGGCCTGCTTCAGTACAGCGGGCTATGTACCATGCTAGCTGTTAAAAATAATTTTGTCGTGTTGTATTTCTGGGTAATACTGATTAAATTGATAACGGCTCTCCAAATTCTACATATTTTAATAAACCAATAAAATAAGTGTAAAAAAACAGCCCCAAAACTCAGGATGGGAATGTGTATTTTTGATTTCTCAAGGTTGTTGAGTTTGTTCCCAGAGAAAGCTTCCATCAAATCAGCTGATGTTTTGTTGTTTTCAGATCAGTTTGCCAAGATGTGTCCCGCAGGCAAGGGCAAGATCCCCAGTGGAGACGACGTGTTTGGAGTGGCATCAGTCGGTTCCTATAAAGGTATGTAATTAGGTGTCAGTGTCTGTGTGTACAGAATGCTCTGTGTGTGTGTGTGTGTGTGTGTGTGTGTTGTGTGTGTGTGTGTGTGTGTGTTGCTTCTTTGTGGATTTGTGTTGCATTATATGTATTTGTGTTTGTTTGCCTGTTTCAAAAGTCTATTGCACTCATAGTGTAGACACACACACACACACACAGACACACACTCTTGCTCATTCACATAAATAGAAGGGCACAAATGCAGACTCTCATTCCCGTCCATGCTCCTGGTCCCTGACCCGCAGGCTGGATAAAGCTCACAGATGGCCTACAGGCTGTGGTCAGAGCCCCAGTGGCCTCTTAATATATGCTGCCGCAGTGTGTGTGTGTGTGTGTGTGTGCGCACGCATATGTATGTGTGTGTGTATGTGTGTGTTTGTGTGTGTTTTTGACTGGGTCTGTTTGTCCCCGTGGTCTCAGCCACAATACAGAAATGTCAGACTTAAGAGTAGCAGACATGGGTGCTGGCGAGGTGTGTGTCCTTGCGTGTGCGCTGGCATTTGTGTGTGTGTCAGTGTGAGTGGCGTTGGAAGTGTATGCTTTTATGATGTGTGAGAGTGCATGGTTTAGCATGTTTGTGTCTGTCCGCGCGTGTGTGTGTGCGCGCGCGCGCGTGTGTGTGTGTGTGTGTGTGTACGTAAACTATCATTTGTACTAACATGTGCTTGAGAGTGTGTGCCCAAAAATATATGTGTCTGTACAGTGCCTGTATGAGTTTGTGACTATGTCTGTATGCAATCTTGTAGTCGTGTGTATGTGTGTGTGTATGTGTGTGTGTGTGTGTGCTTGGAAGCATATGACCTCCACATGTTTCGTCTGCACCACGGCCCAATCAGCCCGCCACAAGCCCTGCCTGTTCCCTTCTCTCACGGAAAGCCCTGCTCACGGCCCGGCGCGCCTAACTCACTGATTTAATTTATGGAAGCAATAAGAGTCTGGTTGAGGTCAGACTGGCACAGAACCGGGTGAGTGTGGTGCAGCTGGACAGGGATAAGGAGAGAGAGAGAGAGAGAGAGAGAGAGAGAGAGAGACTCAGAGAGCAGAATAGGAAGAGTCTGAGTTTAACACTGACAAAGAGAGAGAGAGAGAGAGAGATGTGGATGTGGTGGAAAGAGAGATTGAGGTAGGGATAGAGAGAGACAGAAAGAGGTAGAAAGTGAGACAGACAGCTTTGGAAGGCAAGCTTCCAAGAACATTTCCTGTGCATCAGCCTGGATATGTCTTCAATTAGCAAGTCTGTTTGCAAAGCTGATTGCATTTTCAGTTGTAAATTTGGATGGCTGTCCTCACATCCCTACACACACACACATGCTTATAGTCAAACACACACTCATCCACACGTGTGAAGCCCATCAGTCAGGACATCTTTCTATCAGATGTCGCATCACATGTCTCCTCAGACGCACTAACCTTGGGCGAGTGCTGTAGCCATTAGTGAAAATGACTGTGCTGTGAGTACAGTATTGACTACGCCTGACCAAAGATAGTTTAGACCCGTCTCCGGCCTCACCATCTGCAGTCCTTGACCGATTGAACTTATGTTTCTGTTGCCCAGCTCATAGCTGCTATAGCAAGACATGATAACATTTAAAAACATAAAAAAAATTTACATCTAAATAAACCCTGTCTGTGTCTTTTGTTGACTTTGAGCCCACACTTTGTGTGGTGTTGTGGCTTACCTTTATGTCCTGATATGATTCCACAGAAAAAAAAATACTTTTTGTCACGTCCATAATGGCAATAAAATGTCATGGTATTTGTATGATGTGAATGACAATGTGAAATGTTTTGTACATTTTTCTCATGTAGGTTCTACAGCCCAAAATAGTAAATGCTCAAATTTCATGTAATCATTCACGTCATACCATACCATGGCATTTTATTTTATTGCCGTTACAGACGTGACGGATGTTTTCCGTGGTATTGCTCATTTATATGTACATATAACATGGACATAAAATGAAAATTATACGCATGTACATGCAATCACACATAAAATCTCATAAAATGTACTTAAAATGTATAATCACAATTTCTAAAATGGGTAGTTCTGGTCCTTGATCATGATTGGTTGAATTGCGGTCCATGCCGTTGTAAAATCCACGATATACCACACGTACCTTATATTGTCATGGAACATGGAATGATTTGTACTACCGGTGATTATTATCCCCTTGGGAACGCCAAAGAATCTATGTGGCTTTCTTAAAGGAAAATTCTGGAGCATTTCAAGCCATTTCAACCCAGTTCTCCAGAAGTGTCCTTTAAATTGAAAATACTGTCGGTGCTTGGGTGAGTGTGTGTGTGTGTGTGAGTGTGCACAATGTTGACTGCTGTGCTGTGTGTCTGTCTGCTGTAGACGCGGATGAGTGTGCCCTCTTTGGCCCAGAGATCTGCAAAGGAGGCTTTTGCCTTAACATGCCGGGGACGTACGAGTGCTACTGCAAGTCCGGGCTCTTCTACGACGAGGTCAAGCTGGAGTGTGTCGGTGAGTATGTCAGGAGTGCACAGGAGTGTTCTCAGCGAGCCAGTTGAAATCCGTCTCCAGCACAGCTACGCATAGATTTTTTTTTGATGCAGACATTCATTTCCAGCAGGTTTTGAATTAATGTTTTTGTACTTTTTGTAGCTGAAGTAAATCAGAGCATTGCAATTTCTGGCCAAAGCAAAGATGAACATTTGTCACGTCAGCTTTATTACCAATCATAAAAACAGGAATCTGATATCTCCTTCCAGGTGTGACTTCTTGGCCTATAGGTAGACACACAACCATGTATATCTTCCTGACTTGCAATCTGTTGTATTTCACTCAGATACACAGGCAAACATAACTATTAGATTTTTTACTGTGTCTCTGGACTCAACCAGTTAGAAGCCCTTAAAATCAATCTGATCACATTTAACTGTATTTGTCATGTCCGTCATGTGTCTAATACACATATAGACATATAGAGAGTTTGATTGTAAACATCATAGCTGTAACCACAGGCTTGATGTTTTAACATTCCATATTTCTGTTTGATGCAATATCAATGTGGAATGGAACCTTTTTTTTTCTTTTTCCCATTGAAACAGGCAATACTTTTTATTTTAAATTATTTGATGAATTGAAGTCCCTTATTGAGTTCATGTAAGTCCATGTGCAGTGGCTGCAGGGCCGTCCCTCTCAGAGATGGTCGAGCTGTTTATCTGAATGGCCGGCACTTATGTGGTTTTGGAAGGGTTCATCTGAGCTCATCTAACCATGCTGAGGGGCAGTGGCTGGGCCAGTGCAGACCTCTAGCCCACCACAGTGGCGCACTGAGTGGGAACAGAGCCTGCGTCAGAGACCTGACTCCACTGCCCTTGGGAGCTGGAGGCTCATATAAACATACCAGCAGGCAGGCAGGCCGGGCGGGCGGCCATTGCCTCGTGGCTGGAAGGTGGCTGAGGTCAGGTGCGGGTGAAGGGGAGGGCGTGTAGAACCCCCTCTTCCTCCTTCTCCTCCTTCTCCTCTTCCTCAGTAGTCGTCCCAGGCTTGTGGCTAGGCAGTGGTGGCATGAGGCTCAGGCAACAGGTCCCCTCTCTGAGCCCTCCATAAGCTGCCCTCCCTAAACCGCCACCCACACGGACCTGGCGGGGGTTGGGGGACTGGAATACAACTCTCTTAGCCGGGCTGAGCCGAGCCAAGCCAACCCGGTCCAACCCAAAGACGAAGCAGACGCCCCAGGCCCTGGAGAACCTCCGTCCCACCCCCCGCTCCCCACAAAACCCACCCTTCAGACGGAGCCAGAGCCAGGCCCCTTTCAACGACAGCGACGGCAGCAGCAGCAGCGCAGGACCGGCGCAGGGCCCAGGGCCCAGGGACGCAGCATGCCTGTGGCAGCCGCCTGCGGAGTTCCGCCACATTTGCTTCAGATTATTTTGACAGGATGGGACTGGGTGGAGGAGCTTTATTTTGACAGGATGGGACTGGGTGGAGGAGCTTTATTTTGACAGGATGGGACTGGGTGGAGGAGCTTTATTTTGACAGGATGGGACTGGGTGGAGGAGCTTTATTTTGACAGGATGGGACTGGGTGGAGGAGCTTTATTTTGACAGGATGGGACTGGGTGGAGGAGCTTTATTTTGACAGGATGGGACTGGGTGGAGGAGCTTGACTCGCCTCCCGAGCTCACTGGTTTTCCCTACCTCTGTTACGCAGGCAGCTCCAAGAGCCCTGGTACTGTTTTAAAACACACACACACACACGCACACGCACACACACACGCGCACACACACGCGCATACACACCACAATCTTCTGGGCTCGATCTCAATGTAGGCCACATATTTAAAAACGGCGCAGAAAAAGAAAAACAGGTAGGAATCGACAGACGGATATTTTGGAAAATATTGTGTATCGGGTGAAAAGATTATTTCGGCTGGACTTTTCAGGAAAACCATTTGTGCTGGGGTTTTTTTTTTTTTTTTTTGGTGACTTCATTTCATTTCCTCAGCAATTATAATCCCACAAGCCCGGTGTGTGTCTATCGCATGTGCTGTGCTGGCATATTTCAGACGTATACACCCATACACACACACACACACACACACACACACACAAACGGTCATAAATACACACACACACACACACAGTCCTTCCCCTAGGGGATTGCTTTGAAACACACCTGCATGTGGGAGCGCATAGCATAGCGCATAGATTTCAGCCACAGTTTGACCAAGTTTAGTGCCTCATGCCTTAGCAATGCCCACAGATATTTCAAACTGATGTCTCATTTGAGCTGTAGAAGTGGAGGCTCTTTATTTGCTAGTCACTGAGTCACTGCCTTTGGAACGAGTCACCTCAGTTTTGTTTCTGTTTGTGTCAGTGGGTGTTAGCCTTCAACCCAGGAGCCACAGTCAGAGTCAGAATGGGCTAATATTAATAAATCCAGGTGTGTGTGTGTGAGTGTGTGTGTGAGTGTGTGCCTACTGCTAACAGATTAGTTCTCTCTCAGAGCTCATGCTGAAACTCATCTCTTCTGTTTGCTTTGTGTGTTCTTTCTGATCATTAGACATTATAGAAGCTTACTCAAAAGCGCTCATTGGAACAAATCAATAGCTCTCTAACTCCTCTCTTTCTCTCTCACTCTCTCTCTCTCTATCCCTCTCTTTCCCTTTTTTTCTTCTTTTCGCTCTCCATCATTCTCCATCACTCTCTCTTTCTCACATATGTCCTTTGTCTTCAAATTCAACCACATGCTCCGTTTTCTCCCAATCTGTATGCTATGGATCCATATGTTCTTATATGAATCATTAATGCTATGCACATATTCCCCCCCTCACCATTTCCACACCTCAATGCAATCCATACTTCCCCCTCTCTCTCTCTCTCTCTCTCTCTCTCATTTCTCTTTTTCTGCTTTTCTGTTGCTCCATCCATCTCCTCTGTGCTGCAGACACTGATGAATGCCTGGATGAGATGAATTGTGTGGATGGGGAGTGTATGAACACTCAAGGCTCCTACAATTGTTTCTGCCATCCCCCAATGGTGTTGATGGATAAAAACTGTGTCTATTCCTCACCTGTGGCAGGTAAGAAGCTCCCTCCACCACCACCCTACCCCATCCCACCGCAACCCTGTTTCCCTAAATGCCCCACCCCCAACCCCCCCTGCTCCTGGCCTGCGTTTACTCTTGGTACAGCCGTCACTATAGCAGTCCAAAATGGCTTCCTTTGGGCGGTTTATGAAAAGAAGCATGTCTGCATGTGTGGGGTTGATTTGCTTTTAATTAGTTCCATTTGTGTGTTGGCTTCTTGTGTTTGACTTGGATGGTGCTTGTTGCATGAGTGGACCGAATGCGTTCTTGTGCAAGTCGAGAGCGTTCTTAATTGAATTGAACACCACATTTCATGCCTGCCAGGATTGATTGTTTCAGTATATGATATTCGTTTGTTTTTTTTTATTGTTTATTTTCTGTGTATATTTATCTGTGTGTGTGTGTGTGTGTGTCTTTGTGTATTTGTGTGTTTGTTTATATATCTCTGTTTGCACCTGTGTGTATCTGTTTCTCTCTCTCTCACACACACACATACACATGCACTCTTTCCTTCTGTCTCTCTCTCTCTCTCTCTCTCTCTCACTGTGTTTGTCTGTGTGTGCTTGTGTGTGTGTGTGTGTGTGTGTGTGTGTGTGTGTGTGTGTGTGTGTGTGTGCAGAGCACAGAGAACAGGACGTCTTCCAGGACATGTGTTGGCAGACAGTGACGGACACACTGACCTGCAACGACGTGCTGCCTGACAAGAGGACCACATACACCGAGTGCTGCTGTCTCTACGGAGAGGCTTGGGGCATATACTGCGCTCTGTGCCCAGCCAAGGACTCAGGTACCTTTTTCTCTCTCTCTCTCTCCTCTCTCTCTCTCTCTCTCTCGCAAGTGAGAGTCACTTCAAATGGCTTTATTGACATGACAAAAATATTGAAATAAAAGATGTATAGGTAAGGTATGTAGATTTCTCCTTCTCTCTCTCTCTCTTTCTCTCTCTCTCTCTGTCATTGCTTCCTCTTTTTTTCCTGACTGGGGTTAAGATGTTTGTCCTCCTGTCATCTCCATTACCCAGTGAAAGGGTAACATAAGTTACATGCAGTCGGGGTACATACAGTCCAGTCCAGTATGCTGGGCTCTCGGCTGGATGCCAGTGTGAGTGAGTGAGTGGTGTTGAAGTGGAGCCAGAGCCTACTTAACACAGATGGGTGAAAGCTCTGAAATTATGGACGTGTCCGAACAATGAGCTGCTCTGAAATATAGTATTAGAGCTTCTATGAGTGGACTAGGGCTGTTAGCCATGATTTTAAAACTATTCAGCACATAATTCAGCACTCACAGTCACACACACACACACACACACACACACACACATTTATTTATTTATTTCTGACTGCTGTCAATGTACACACGTTAATGCATGTGATTAATGTTAAAGTTTTAATGCAAATTAATCATGCAGACGCATACGTCACACTACCCGCCAGCGCCCTCCTCAATTAGGCTTTGACACGCAATTGACATGCAGGATGGGGTCACCCCTTGGTCACCCTTGTCATAGACAACTTGTGGCAACTACACTCTTTCACACTGGGTGGGAAGGAAACCGAGGAGCTTTGCTGAAGCCTCCGCTAACCAGGGCCATGTGTGACACTCTTTCTTCCCAAAAAAGTAAAGGAGAGTTCTGGAACTTTAAATGTGATTGGGAATTAACAATAACAATAAATAAGTTACAATTTCTATTGTGATTAATTAGGTAATTTTTTTAATAGATTGACAGCACTAATACACACACACACACACACACTCTTGTACTAAAAAAAAATAAAAAACTGATGTTGAACACTAGGTTAGGGACGAATTGTCAAACACACATGCACACACGCATGCACAGACAGTCACACACACACACACACACAAATTAGTGTTGCTGCAAGTAAAATCTCTATGGTAGATAGGCAGGTCCAGCAGTAATTCTCGGTAGCATGTGTGACTCCAACACTTCTTGCACCAGTCAGCCCAGCTGTGGGTAGACTTCAGCAGCGTCATTAGTCTGTGGTTTGGTTGTGGTTGTATGTCTCACAAGGTTCAGAGACTGTGGAGCTGTCCTCCCTTGAGGTCTCGTATCCTGCTTTATCACTTCCTGTGTCAAGTCACAGAGACATCAAAAGCACAGATGCACTGATGGTACAACCAGTGTGACGAAGAGCCAGACATGTCACCAGAAAGGCACTCTTTTTGTGTGTGTGTGTGTTTGACTGTGAGTGTGGTCCTGTCCCAGTGATGAGTTCCACCAATAGCCAGGCACTCCCCATCTGCCTGGTGCTCTGGTCTCAACCTCAAAGCCTCATCCTGGGTGTCTTAACCGCAAAGGCATAGGGCTTTCTGCTTGTTGCATCAGTCATCGCCTTAGCCAGATGCAAGGCTTCCTGTAAAAGGGGACGTTTACTTGCACTTAGGGAGTGGCGACACTTCATCAGGTTTCAACCACACTCCTCTCCTTGCCTCCCCCCATCCCTCCTTCTTTCTCTCTCCTCTCGCTTCCCTGCCACCATCTCTCCATACTAAACCCTGTCTGGAGTTGCATTTAGCCACAGGATCCATCCTGAGTCTGCTGCCCTCCACCCCCAACCACACACAGACACACACACGCTCAGACACACACTCACACGCTCAGACACATACACACACATACACACACACACACACACACGCGCGCTCAGACACATACACACACACACACACACACACACATATGCACCCTATGCTCCCACCTTAAGCCCCCTCACTCCTAAGGTACCTGCAGTCTGTCAAGGCTGGGAGGTCTGAGTGCTGACGTCCGTCTGTTCCCCTCCAATAACAGAGGACCATTGGCTGCAGCTTGAATTATGAGATTTTGTGGACTGGAACATAAACTATGATTTAAGAAGATGACGAGGAAGTGGAAGAGGAAGAATAAGGAGAAAAAGAAGGAGGAGGAGAAGGAGAAGATGAAAAAAAATGGCCGCCCAGCTTTGGGTCGTTTTACTCCCATCTCGGCAGGAGATTGCTTTCCCAGGCAGGCCCCAGGAGGGGCGAGTGCAGAAATCTATCTATATTTGTGTAATTGTTGTTATTATTGAAGGGGAGGTTTGAGTGGTCTGCCAGAGCAGTAGGGGGAGGAAGGGTGAGACTGTGGGCTGGGAGAGAGCGGAGTCCAAACGGTAATGGGAGATGACTGCACGGCACCGCTTCCTTCTACAATTGACACATGCATACACAAACGCACACATGCTCACACACACACACACACACACACACACACACACACACACACACAGGCTTACACACACACCCACACACAAACACGCATACACACGCGCACACATACACACACACACACACACAGGCTTACACACACACACACACAAACACGCACATGCTTACACACACATATGCGTGCACATACGTTCACCCTCATACACTCACATAAACACACACAAATGCATGCAAACACACACACACACACACACACACACACTTAAGAAAGAGTGCATTACTATGACTTGAGGGGTAAAGACCATGCATACAAGCACAGTTCTGTACGTGCTCGCACATACATTTGCTGAGACACACAGGATGATACACACATACACACACACACACACACACACACACACACACACACACACACACAAACAAACCCATATCCCTAGGGAATAATTCAGTAGGCCTTAGCACGTAGCTCCTTTTGTGCAGGTGCTCCTTTGGGAGGGAAGCAAAGATAGATAGAGGGAAAGAGGGACAGAAGAAAAGGAGGGATGGAGGGAAGGTGGATTGGAATAGTCCCTGGAGTCCCTATTCGCTGGTACATCCTGAGCTTCTTCCTACACTCTCTCTCTCTCTCTCTCTCTCGCTCACACACACACAGACACACACACACAAACGCTCTCTCTCTGTCTCTCGCTCCTGCACTCTCTCATTGACACACACACACACACACACACACTTACACACACTCTTACACACACACACACAGACACACACACACACACACACACACACACACACACACACTCCAGGGAAGGCCCTATGCAAATCTACTCCACAGGTCTCTGTGGTCTACACCAGTGGGGTTTAGCCCAGCGCAGTTCATTTGGCTCATTTTTAGTTATTTATGCATTCAGGGTAATTGATTTGGTTGGTATCTTACGACGCACCTGCGGGTGCTTTGAAAGAGGTGCTTAATGGTCTCCTTTACGTGGTGACCCCCTGTGATATTTGTCGTAAAAATTTTATGAAACTTTTATAGCGAATGACAGCGCCATGATGATGTGCAAAGGGCTGCTTTAAATTAAGATGAACCAAGTGCATGGGAATGATATCCTCTCATTTTCCTCTCTTTCTCTCTCTCTCTCTCTCTCTGTTTCTCTCTCTCTCTCTCTGTTTCTTTCTCTTTCTTCTTGCCTTCTTTCCCCTCAATGATTTGTCCAAGAATTTAGGGAATTAGGATTAAAGGAAGGTGTTAAAGGTTATCAGCCTTCTCTCTCGCTCTGTCTCCTTCTTCTCTTAGATCTGTTTTCTTTTGTTTGCTGTCTCTCTTTCTTCTTTCCACTCCTGTATCTCCATGTTTCTCCCCAACTTTTGTCATCTATCTATCTATCTATCTATCTATCTATCTATCTGTCTATGTATCATCCCCATTTATTCATGTGTGTACATGCATGTGTGTGACAGTGTGCATGTGTGTGTGCACATGTGTGTGACAGTGTGTGAGTGTGAGTGTGTGTGTGTGTGTGTGTGTGTGTGTGTGCGCAAGAGAGAGTGTGAAACAATTGCGCTCCACAAACACACACAAACTCTCCCTTTCTCTCCCATCCAGACGACTTCGCCTCCTTGTGTAACTTAAATGGGAACAGGCGGCCGTACGGTCGGGACGCGTTAGTGGCCGGCCCTGTGCAGGAGTATGAGGTGGGCCCCGACTACATGCCCCGTCCCCAAAACCCGGAGCAAACGCAAGGATCTCACACCCTCCCCCTCTACGACGACGAAGACAGTAAGCCTTGTTTGTTCCTTGCTTGTTTATTTGTTTTGATGTTATTGATCTCCACTGTTATGCCCTGTGGTGCGCACCTCTGGTTTCTTGGAGTGTCCGCTAGATATTATTTATTATTATCGTTTAGCATGGTCTCCTCTGTGACATAGTTTGAATTTTAGGGCTTGTTTACATGCATCTAGATATGTTTTTAATAACGGATATTATTTCGCATTTCTTTTTTTGAATTGCACTTGCACAGCATGTCTCTGAATGCGCCAGACTAGAAGACAGAACAACTCCGAATTCAAATGCTGATTGTGTCGCTACCAGGCGCTACTTCTTATCCATCGTGGTTAACATTACCACTCGCGAGACACGCTGCAGCCAGAAAGAATCCACCCTGTCACTGTTGTTCAAAAAAAAAAAAAAAAAATCGGTATCAGCATTTTGTTTATGTGGATCCACAGACTTTTGAAAAATTCACTTTGAAGGGTGTTTTTGAAAACATGCATTTGAGGTGGCATGAATGAGTTAATCAATTCATGCCAGTTAAATCTGGCGGGTGCAGGGTTTAAGGCATAGGGGAGACATTAGGATTTAATCAGTGTTAAAAAGCAGGTTGTCCTCATTGTCTTACTGACAGTCCTTCCAAATATGTAGCTTCAGTTCAGCTGAGTGAGATGGAGAGAGCAGGTGTGGAGAGCTACAGAAATCAGTATACAGTGTCGGAGATGTCACTGCTCTCATTCAGTTTCCTTTCACATACTGCCATCTAGTGGTGATTTTACTGAAAGTGCAGTTAACGTTGCAGTAATTACAGCGTGTGATCCAGCACCATTTTGAAGACTAAATACTTTTAATCTATGTTGAAAATAATGATTTGTTCGGTTTCTTAATTCAGTTTGGTCTCAATTAGTTTTTGTTTTATATCTGATTAGACTTGATAGTGCTTCACAGTCACACTGCATAGTAAAAAATCCTCACCATCTCTAAACCAAACTCTTAAACTAATATAACTCTATATTACTAATATAACTATACAACCACATTCATTTCTAATTAAGTTTTCTGATTTCCATATGCCCCCAAACACGCTGTGAAGATGCCTGTTGCTGATCCCTCCTCTTTTTTTCTCTCTCTCTGCCCGTCTGTCTCTCTCTCTCTCTTTCTCTCTCTCTCTCTCTCTGCCAGCTCCATACGATGCCTTTGAGGGCCTGAGGGCAGAGGAGTGTGGCATCTTAAATGGATGTGAGAACGGGCGCTGTGTACGCGTGCAGGAGGGCTATACCTGTGACTGCTTCGATGGCTACACCCTCGACATGTCCCGCATGGCCTGCGTGGGTGAGTGTCCGGGTCCGACTACTGGGGCTATTGAAACCACAGGCTGAATCCTAATGTCCTTCTAAGCCCTGAACCTTCAAAGACTTAACTGGTATGAATGATCTTCATGATTTCCTGATTCAGGCCAGTTAAAGGAGAAGTCCAGTGGGAATCAATCCATAACCCTGTTGTTCCAGGTCACCGAATGCTGTCTGTAGGGAGACTTCAATACAACATAGACCGAATAGTAAGGTGGCAGGTAACACTGACTGAATGGGACACAGTAACTTACAGTAACTTAGGTTCAGTCCAATTTTCACAATGCCCAATTCAGTTAACGTTAGCTGTCGCTTCATTATTCAGTCTATGTTATATGAAATATTGAATTTCTTTTTCCTACCAACAACAATCGGTGACCTGAAACAACAGGGGTGTGAATTGATTCACATCAGATTTCTCCTTTGTCTTTGAGGGTTCAGGGCTTAGGGGGGACTTTGGCTTTCAGCCAGTGGTGTCAAGAGCACCAGTTAGGAGGGATATACGTTAATGACATAGAGTCATGAGACTAAGGATAAATACCCTAATCCTCAGCAGGACATAAGGTTGTGAGGCTTAGGATAAGAACCCTAACCCTAACCCTCAGGAGGACATAAGGTTGTGAGTCTGAGGCTGAGACCTAACCCTAACCTACCCTCAGAAGACATAAGGCTGAGGCATAGCTAAAACCCTAACCCTAACCCTCAGGAGGACATAAGGTTGTGAGTCTGAGGCTGAGACCCTAACCCTAACCCTACCCCTCAGAAGGACATAAGGCTGTGAGGCTTAGGCTAAAGACCCAACCCTAACCCTCAGGAGGACATAAGGTTGTGAGTCTGAGGCTGAGCACCCTAACCCTAACCCTAACCCTCAGGAGGACATAAGGTTGTGAGGCTTAGGATAAAGACCTAACCCTCAGAACGACATAGGGTTGTGAGGCTTAGGGTTAGGAGAGACATTGGACTCAGTCACTGTGTCTTCAGTGTTAGCTACCTCCTGTGGTGTTTATCGGTAGAGCGTGTCAGTCACTCACTGCTAACCTTTACCCAGCATGGTTATCAGGGTTGCTTTACACCAGGGGTCTCCAACCTTTTTTCGTCCAAGAGCCACTTTGACAAAACCAAAGTGGCCGAGAGCTACTCTAGTATTTTAGATTGGTAGAATTGATAGGAGGTAAATGTTATCAGCACAGTGCAACACTTATTTGAAGTGTCATGGAAATATGTGTAGCCTTTATTGTCTATAGTTATAGCTGAATCTTGTGTGCACTACCAATGTCAATTCTCAAATATTTAAAATCAGTTAGCTGTAAAACTGATTATTTTGGACCAAACAAGAGTGGGTGTTTGAATTTGATTGCATAGAGATTTAATCACAGAAATTCTAACAGGTTTAATACCTTTTATGACTATGTTATGAGATTTATTTACATTTCCTTTGACACTTAGGAGAACTACTCTTAAGCACGATGCCTAGGAGAACTACTCTTAACTCTTGAGCTACCCGTTGGAGACCCCTGCTTTACACTCATGACCATCACCCACTTACTGCGAATGCGAACTGTCCTGGAATCAGCTGCCCTGTGACTTGATTTTAGTGACAGACTGCTTTTCATACTGCATTTGAATGAGGATAAGATTACTCATTATTTCAGCTATCATAAATTAATAATATTAAGTGCTTGTGCCAATGGAGCCAGGAGGGGGCAGTAATTTTCTGAAGTTTATGTAACTGTGGCTTTATGTCATCACATAAGGGTTTCATGGCACACAGTTTATACAGCCCTTGTCTGTGATGCCAAGCATGGCACATAGCTACTCTGTTTTGGCTGCTGCCAGTTAGACTCATGACACCAACAGCAAAGAAACCGAATCCTTTGAAATCAGTTCATTTTCTGTAGTCATTAAAAGGAGGATTCCTGCTTCATGGGTATGTGTACTCTTCATCTCTCTCCCAGCAGGGGGTTCTAATCGGGAGAGACACTCACAAAGGTGAATAGCAGACTGGCTGACTTACGTCTCTGTTTTGTTTGAAGCAGTTTAGGTGTGATGCGCGCTTGCGAACGTGAACGTGAATGTGAAATCGATAACCGTGCGTTTTCATCATTCCGCTTTCGGAAAAAAGGGAAAAAAAATCTCCGCTCTCGTAATTTGGCAGAATGAATGGCAGAGTGGAGATGGTGACGAAGAGTGCGACAGGATCATTTTGAAGCTGAGTGCCAGGATGTTTGGTGCTCGCTGTTGTGCTTCATTAGGCTCTTTGAGCTCTCTGAAGTCAAGATAATTTGGCAGGATTTCAAACCAAGTGACACCCAAAGCGACTAGAGGAAACTAATCATTAGATGAAGATAGATCAGCCCTGTCAAATCATTAGAGGAGCTTATTTATTTCATTTCGTTCACTAAGGGACCAGTGAGTGGTCTTTCCATTTAGATTCGGCTGCAGCATCTTGTAATTAACAGGAGTAATGTCCTTGAGGTCTCCTGTCGAATCAGTGAAAGAATGGGCCCTCTGAAAAGGCTTTTGGTGTCAGTAAGCAAGACTTAGGATGGGAGCATATGCAGTTCATTCCTATATGAGTCACTCACAGAAAACTAGGTCTGGGTTTTAATGCATCTGTGCCTTCATCTATGTGATGTCAAATCCGATTTGACAGCCATGTACATAAATTTGGATGTGATAAAGCTGTTTTTTTTATCTTTCTTTCTTCTTTTCTTTTTTCCTTTCACTTATCCCTTACAGATGTGAATGAATGCTCAGAGCTCAACAACCGAATGTCCCTGTGCAAGAATGCCAAGTGCATCAACACGCAGGGCTCTTACAAATGCCAATGCCTACCAGGCTTCGTCCACTCCGAGCGGCCCAATTACTGCGTGCCCAAGGAGCGGGCACCAGCGGCAGCCAACGACTCGAGGGAGTGACCCTGAGAGCCCAGCAGAGGGCGCAACAAACACTAAAACACTTATTTAATCCAAGCCCATATATTCTGCACTGTATAGAACAAAACCTACAACAGAAAATGAGAAAAAAAGAACAAAAAAAATGTAAGAATTCAATCATACTTGAGATGAAGACCTGATTAAAAAATGCTATGTGGTTTCTGTGGAGAGAGGAGAGAGCAGAATTGTATAAAATGTGTTTTTTTTGTTTTGTTTTATTTAGTTTTTTTTTTTTTTTTTTTTTTGTTTCGTTTGTTTTTTTATTTTGTAAGGTTTTCTTGAATAAGAAGGAGCTTTTGAAGCACGAGTGGGACAGAAAGTCTCCTGGTGCACTGACACACCCTATGAACTGTTGCTGGGGGATGATCTTTGTGTTTTATTTACCCAGTCCCAAACACCTTGTGTGTGATTACAGAGCAAAGAGGCCAGCCAGTTGTTTTTTTTTTTTTCTTCTACCCTTCTTCTACCTTCTTATACCTTCTTATGTCCGATCCATCCATCCATCCATCCATCATCCATCCATCTCTTTCTCCATCTGTGCCCCCCTCTCTCCATCTCTCTCTCTTTCTCTCTCTATGTCTCACTTTCTCCTCTCTCAGTAGTGGCCTTAATAATCTGGCTGGTGAAAAGTTGCTTACTCCATGGTGTCACAAAAACGCATACAGAATGCACATCACTGTATTGTGTTATTAATGTAAATTCTTTGAAAATAAGCTCTCTTTTTTTCTAGGCAGTTTTGTATGATGATGAATGCAAACATGAAAACTACTTCTCTTTGTCTGGGACATTGGACAATTGCTTTTGTTTATTTTTTTACTTTTTTATTCTTCCCTACTTTCCTCCTTCTTGCGCTCTGTCCTCACTCTCTGTCCTCTCTCTCTCTCTTTCTCTCTCTCTCTGTCTCTCTCTCTCTCTCTATCTCTCTCTCTCTCTTTCTCTCTCTCTCTGTCTCTGCCTCTCTCCTGCTTGTCTGCCCTGTGGAGCAGTTGTGTTCTATACACTTAAGTTTTTATTTCCTAGAATTATTGTTTTTATCATGTGGAGAAAAGAAATCATGAAATGAAGTGTTCCTTTATATTTTTTCATACTTAAAGAAAACTTTCTCAGCAT
>PYXC01001893.1:500000-505000 GCA_015244755.2 Tenualosa ilisha | reverse complement strand
CATAAAAATCATAATTTATTTGTTGTTATTCTTCTGAGATTCATCCGGTGTTGTTATTCTTTTGAGATTCCTGTGTTAAAGGCTTCTGGTCAGTGCATGTGTAGGAGACAGCAGAGCTTTGCTGTGAAGTGTTAGAGTCTTTAAAGGAGAAAGGACATCATGTTACATGACAAAAGGACAGTATGTGGTTTCTTTATTTTCCACCAAGGCTAGCAGAAGTGAGAGTGGGCTCTCAAGGCTGATGCCGCACACACACACTGATATAAGAGAGAGAGAGAGAGAGAGAGAGAGAGAGAGAGAGAGAGAGAGAGGGAAAGAGGGAGAGAGCAAAAGATGTTTTTCATATACATTTAAAGTTGAAAGTATCCATTCAAGTGCAGTGTTCCAGCATATGTTTGACTGGTTAAGAACATCATAGTGTCACACATAATGCAAGACCTTTTGGCGAGAAGAACTGATGTATCCAATGAAAAGAACTGATGTATCCAAGCTGTGCAACTGGGCTTGATCACAATGAAAGAGAGAGTGAAGGTTGTTGAGAGTTTCATAAATATCAAACCCTTTATAAAACCAACCTAGTTTCAGCTTTGTTTAATTTTGCACAAGCTGCCCTGTTGTTAAAACCTTATCCAGGATGAGTTGGAAACAAAAGTCACCATAGCTTCCAGGAAAGTTGTGTAAGTGAACTCACTGAATGAGACTATTTCATGGTTCTAGGTCAACACTTTGTGGTTGTCTTGACTGCTGGCTGTAGCCACTGTATAAGGAATGTAGGGATGTTCAAGCAAGAGCGAGGAAAAAAAGAGCTTGTTATTGTGTAACACGGGAACTGAGATAAAATTGCAAGTGATTATTTCACTGAGATTCCTCTCTTTCCCTCCTTTCCTCCTCTTCCCCAAATAGAGATGTGTGTCTGTACACCAACTCATATCTGTTTTTTTTCCCCTCATTGTTCAATTCAATTCAATCCTTCAATTCATATCTGTTCATACCATTTTTTTCCAGCCTAGTTCGAGTTGATTTTTAGGGGAATTTAGGGGACTGTGAGAAGGGACATTTTGATTGAAGGGAAAACACCAACCCCTTGCCTACTGGAGTCAGTTCTAGAGAACTAAGTTCCTTGAGGGTCCCTCTGGTTGTAGCCCTGGTCTGACTAGAGTCTGGGGAGTATGGGAGGACAATGGTGTGGAACAGTGGGGCGTCACTGACTCCCTCTCCTCTCCTCTCCTCTCCTCTCCTCTGGGTCTGATGTCTATTGTTAGATTTCTTTACTTTCTTACGCTGTTTCACACACCACAGGATGTGCACTTATTGCTCATTGTTTTTGTTTGGAGGATTTTTTTAAGTGTCTTTACAAGACAAAACAATGCGCCACATCACACACCAGTGTGTGTGTGTGTGTATGTGTGTGTGTGTGTGTGTGTGAGGGTGTGCTTATGGTGCGTGTGCACGTGAGTGTTTGAATGTTTGGGTCTGTGTACGTGTTTGTGTGTGCTTGTGTGTCTGTGTGTGTGTGTATGTGTGTGTGCGTGTGTGTGTGTGTGTGTGTGTGTGTATGTGAGTGGCCTCCACTTGGCAGCTGTGAGGTCACTACTGTCCTTGTTGTGGCTGAAGACACTTTGGGTGCGAGCGTGGCCAGCAAGTTGATTGGTCGGCCGTTGCCGCTGGACACGGATATCTCTCTCTGAGGATGGCCGACAGATGTCACCAGGGCGATGTTTTTGTGCGGTCCTTGCTGTTTTCTCTCCAAGTTTCCGGAGCCTTCCGTAATTAATCCTCCTGTTGGGACAGTAGCCATGTTGACAATCAATCACCGGAGAAGCGTTATGGCAGGGGGGCTGCTGTTGCTTGTCCTTAAACCTCACCAGAGTCGTTCATTTCACACTAACACTAAACCTCACTGTTAATTTTTCAGTTGTCAGACGGGCATTACAGTGCAGCACTTACGTGTATTTTATAATGTTGCTGAGTGAATACGCAGTGCCATGTTCTGAATCTCTGCATCATTTCCTCCTGCACACTGATTGGCTGCTGGTTAGTACTGGGTGTGAGGCTGAAGGCTGCAGTCAGGGCTGCTTCAGAAAGATAATTGTGCCTGTGTCATCGTTTTTGTCTTGGTCTAGGTCTTTGTCCCGTGGCTGTTGTTGCTCAAGGTTAGCCTCAGAGAAAAGAGATGTGTGGGGAATCACTCGTTTCCACCGTTTCTGTCTTCTCTCTCTCTCTCTTGCTCTCTACCTTCTTTCTCTCTCTGTCAAAGTGACATGCGAGTCGTGACGCGCTCAGAGAGCCTCATCACAAAGGCATGAATTTGACAAAACACCGGGTAGCTCTGGGTAGCTCTCTCTTTTTCTCTCTCTCTCTCTCTCTCTCTCTCTCTCTCTCTCTTTCTCTTCACTACTTACTCTATGATCCTCTAGACGAGCAGCTTCTTAAAAACAGCATCCTGTTTTTTGAAGACGCAGCGATGAGAGAAAGAAAGAAAAAGATACAATGAGGAGCAAAAGTGATAGAGTGTGTATAAAAGAGAGAGAGCAGGAGTGAGGAGAAGAATTAAGGGAGACATACATATGTTTTCTGTGATCACACACACACACACACACACACACACACAGGCAGACACACATGTACACACACAAACTTCAGGACAAAACATTGCCCCCCGCTCCACAAACACAGCACATACACACACACGCACACACACACACACACACACACACACACACACACACACACACACACACACACACACTCACACACACACACACATACATGCACACAGACAGCACATGTACACACACACAAGCTTCAGAACAAAACATTACCCCCCCCCGCTCCACAAACACAGCACACACACACACACACACACACACGCATAGACACGCACACACGCACACACACACACACACACGCACACACAGACAAGCACACACACGCACACACACTCACAAAATAACCTCAACTTATTGTGATAGGTTTCCTGTTAGTTCTTTTCCAGTTTACCTTGCGCTAGCCCCTAAATTTAGCCGCACTGAGGGAAATGGTCCGGTGGGGGCAGGAAGGCTAGTTTGGGAAAGAATGGGAGGAAGTCTCCTTGCCATTTACACAAACAATCCCCCAATCTGGCCTGCGAGAGGTGCTGCAACGGAGCTGGCCGGGCTTCACCAGTGCTGTGGCTGTGCTAGCCCGGCCTATTCTGACCAGTGGGCTGTAGGCTGGGTCAGGGGGCTGGGTTTGTTTGCTCTAAGCTGGGCTGGGTTGAGTTGTAATCGTTAGTGAGTGAACACTCACGCATGGAATGAAGCGTTGTGATTGGGACAATGGGAGTGAGGCATCTGCTAGCGCACCTAGATTGACCTGAACAAAGACACTGGAAGTTTTGTTGTCTGGTTTGTCTACTGAGTGTGGGGTAGTCAGTCTGCTGTGGTGTGTGTGCGTGTGTGTGTGTGTGTGCGTGTATATGTGTTCGCGTGCGTGCTCAGGTAGGCTACAAGGAGAGAGAGAGACAGAAAGAGAGAGAGAAAAGAGGAAGACAGCGGGAGAATTCCCAGCGGATGTAGACAGACGAAGTTGGACCCAGGTGAAAGTCGCCCCTGGTCCGCTTCGTCCGCTCATCCCCCAAGGCTGAGGCATTTTGCCGGGAGAGAGCATAGGGGCTGTGAGGGGGCTGCTGGAGGTGGAGGACCCGGGACAGAGTGTGTTCCCCCAGAGCTTGGCACTCTGGGAGCTCAGTGTGTCCACTGGGTGACACAGACACAGACACAGACACAGACATCGGCTGAAATCCTCTGAAAAAGACGTCCTCATGTGTGGTGACAGAGCATCTCATTGATGACTCTAACCTGCAGCTCCCTCCGCTGAGGAGAAAGAAACTTAAAGACACTGCTTACCGAGAACAGAGGATCATCTCACGCTATTCTATTCTACTTGTGCACACCTGCTTCATTGGAGCGTTCATTTAGGACAGCTATTTCAAAAGTAAGTCTTTTTGTGTCTGTTCTATGCTTCATTTCTTGAGTGTGTTTGCATCAAGTAGAATCAGTTAGAGAGCAACGAACTGAGCTAGGCTTTAAGCACAAAGTGGTTGCAGTAGGATGTAGTGAACCTTCAGATGTGTGTGTGTGTGTGTGTGTGTGTGTGTGTGTGTGTGTGTATGTGTGTATGTTTTTGTGTTTCTGTTGGGGGTGAGGGGCTGTCATTAGATGAGAAGAGGGTTGCTTCATTGAAATTCCACCCATCTGCTACCCTGCATCTCCCAGCCTTCACATACAGTACCTGCATAAGAGAGGGATAGAGACTGAGAGACTGAAAGAGAGAGACTGAGAGAGAGAGAGACAGAGACATAAAGATGAGTGATGCCTCTCTTCAACAAATGCTGATTAATTCACAATATGAGGGGAACATTTTAGAGAATTACCCTCCCCCTAATACACACACACACACACACACACACACACACACACACACACACACCGTCACCATTCCATTTCCCATTTAATTGATCCACCTACACATGCACACTTTCAAAGTGCTTGGGCTAAAATGCTATCTACAAAAACCTGCATATATTGTTAAGCACACACACACACTCACTTACTCGCTCTCTTTCTCTCTCTCTCTCACTCACACACACACACACACACACACAAGCACCATGTTATGCAGAAGTGTAATATTTTCCATAAATTCAGGTTATGTATTCCGGTACATTATTTATAATGCAGGCACATCTTATCATCTCAGAGTGATAAAATTTGTCTTTGCTGGTAATTTGATGCCTTGAGTAATCAGTTTCTCCACTTGCACAGAGGAGATATAATACATGTGTTTGAACACAGAACACTGGGCTGCTATTGAGACAGAGCACTTGGTTACTGTCTTCTCAGCATGGGATGAAAGACTTAAAGAATGTGTGTGTGTGTGTGTGTGTGAGAGAGAGAGATGGCGGTGTAATGAACCACAGTGGCTTTGTACAATGACAGTCGTAAGACATTATCAACAGA
>PYXC01001893.1:370000-495000 GCA_015244755.2 Tenualosa ilisha | reverse complement strand
GTTTGCTACCTTGACAGATACCCTAGACAAACACTGCCTTTGTTCTATGATGATAATGCACAGCTCTACAGGGATCATGTAGCCTACATGTGAACAGGTACATGAACCCTTGCTTGTCCATACATACTGTATGACATGTTATATGAAAGCAAGAAATGTTTCTTCAAATCTGTAGACCAACTAAATCACAAATACGTCTAAGGTGAAGTAGTTTATGAATACTGGTATTTATGGATCATTTTGGTAAATGTATAGGATGTCATGTGTTGGAGCTGTGAGTTGCCTAACACATATTAGGTAATTTTTAAGTAACATTCGTAAGCAACGTTTCTGAGGCACATTGCCTGAGCAGATCTCAGTCCTCACGTGGCCGTGACCAATTTGGCAGAACAGCCGTAACATGTAACATTTCTCTGTGCCCTTGGTCTGACTCTGATGGCTGTTCACGGCAGATTTGCCCAAAATGTTGCTCCTCTGGATCATCTGCCCATGGCATCAGCTGACCCTGCTGCTCAGCAGTGAGGATCATCGGGGACCTGTGAAAGAATATGCTAATCAAAGCCCTCCCCTTCTCCTCCTCTCTTGCCAAACCATCCCTGTGCTTATCCTTTGTTGCCTTAGGATGCAGGCAATCTTGTAGATAGAAAGAAAAAAAAACACACACACACACACATGTGTTCCCTGATGCGTTTGGATGTGTTTGCATGTGCCAGATGCATTTTTAATTTGCTTGCCGTGTGCATTTTCGTGTCCTCTGGTGTGTTGCAAAACAATTTGTTTGCGTCTGAGGAGACGGAGTGCAAGTGCTCTAGCCACAAAACACCCATGAAGCAGTGTGTGGTTTCATGTGATCGTGCACTCATGCCGGGCCTACCAGGCCTCTTTTGGGCGGGCACGTTGCTTGACACAGATTCGTTAAAGGGAATGACATCAGCCCAGTGTCCTGTTTGGAGATCTTATCTGTCAAACGGACTAATTCTGGACACGCAGGACACACTAATCTCCTTATAAACAGCTGGTTAAAAAAACAGAAGCAAGAATACACACACACACACAAAGACACACTTACATAAACACACCAACAGACCAACAGACACACACACTGAAAAACACATACACATGCACACACACTCACACAGATACAGACACAAACAAAGATGCACACAAACAAACCAATTCTAAAGACCTAAACTAAAATAAATTTCCTGAGAATCTTCTGCATCCATAATATTGATTTAAGGAGGCCCAATCAACAAGATTCAATCAAAGCTGCTCCACAGGTGTCACACAGTCAAATGTAGTGACCATAAATGACAAAGAGTCATTGGGTGCTGTTTAATCAATGGTGTTCTCTTACCACACTGGAGCTCTTCCCTCCCGCAGTGCTTCTTTTGGGCCCTCAGTGCTGCTGTTTCAGCTTTCACTGCAGCCTAGCCTTTCCCCTGGACTGGACTAGTTGCAGTTCACATCCAAGACCTGCCAGAAACAGATTTTATGGTTCTGATAAAGTAATGCGCGTGTGTGAAATGTGCCACAAAAATCTGCCATTAATTTTTTTTGAAATAAATGGTTTGAGGATGGGGGTGGGGGGTGTTGAAGGGGGGTTTGAAGGTTCAGATCTGATCCAAGGTCATTTCCCAGTCTTTCCTCATCTCTTGCTCCCACTCATCTCCTGTTACGCTTTATGGTCTTATTTGAATGAAAGGCAAAAAGCCATAAAAACATACTTCACACACTAAAAAGGCCTGTTTTTGGATACAGATTTAGGTAGGGAATTAAAAATAAGTGAAGTCATCATGAAATGCCCTTCTAATAATGCATTCAGTGGCTTCCAGACGTCAAGAGGAGATGGACTTGTGCATCCTCATGGTTACATAAGACAGCAAGTGCCTGTGCAGGCTCCCTGTGGACAGACATTCCTTGTCTTGCTCACTGGACCCAAAGCAATGCTGTACAATTTGCATGGCACTGCGGTGCGCATGGCTGGGGTCACGCAATGAGCAGAACAATCTGAAAGTCATTAAAACTGGATGTCTACCATGAGGGGTGGGGCGGGGTGGGGGGTCAGGGATTCCAGGCAGAAGATCACTCGTTTGGTGCACAACAGTGCACGTGTAAAAAGACAGAAAGAGAAAGAGAGTGAAATGAAAGGAAAAGGTGGAGAACAGGAGAGCGATAGTATAGTGTGACAGAGAGAAAGGGTGGATGAGGGGGGAAAGGATGGAGAGAGAGATGGAGGGGGGTAGATGGGAGGGGGCAGAGAGAGAAAAACAGGGGATGGTGGAGAAATAGGGAGAAAGAGAGTGTGACAATAAAAGTGAAAAGACAGAAAGATAGATAGATAGATAGATAGATAGATAGATAGATAGATAGGTAGATAGATAGAGATAGAGAGAGAGAGAGAGAGAGAGAGAGAGAGTTAGGAAGTGGAAAATGAAGGGGTAGAATGTAATTATGTAACACATCTGAAGCTCTCCCACTGGAGTGAGTCAAACACCTGGTTGCACACCCTGCCTAGGATAATGTGCTTAAGGAAGCTTCAAAATCGGTCTTGTGTGACCATACACTCACACACACACACACACACACACACATACACACATTAGCTGTGACCCTGCTTTTCTGTCTGTGTGTGTGAGTGTGTGTTTGTGTACATGTGAACGTGTGATGAAGAGTGTGTGTGTGTGTGTGTACATGTGAATGTGTGATGAAGAGTATGTGTGTGTGTGTGTGTGTGTGTGTGTGTGTGTGAACCTACATCACCTGTGTGAGTAGGCAGGGGCAGTAAATGGGCTTTTTATCAGCATGGCTGTGCTCTCAGGTTCTCCAGTGTTATCCCCTTTGGGGAAACTCCTTTCTACCATTATCTTAAGCCCCTGTCTCACCGGACTCTAAAGGACTCGGCTAAGAGGGAGCGCTAATTGAATGCAGCCTAATTAAGCTCCTTTGTAACTAGACAAGCACTCACTCTTCTTGCTTGTAAATTGTCGAACCACTTTATTTTTTTCTTCCATTGTTTTCAGTCCCATTTTATATCAGATGTTCCTTCTTGCACCATACAATGAATTGCCTCACATTTAAGAATCAATCTGTGCTAACATATTGCAGTGCTGATATTATGTAATGGTGTAGACAGTGTATTGTTCTTCTGAATTATTCAAGAATATGCGCACTGCATTTCTATACACTTACCAGAGTCCTTTGTGTTTTTTGTTTCTCCACAGATTGCACTTGAGCTGTGTGTCAAACCATCAGTCTATCAATCTGTTGTAGCATCTGAGCGTGAGTGGGGGTGTGTGTGTGATTGGGTGAGTGGAGTGTGTGTGTATTGGAGACTCTCTGTCTGGGCGAATGGTTCTGAGTGTGTGAATGCCGCCTCAGGCCATCATGGGATCCTCAACGCTGGGCAAGGCTGCCACTCTTCACCAGCTGCTGGAGGCCTGCATCCATGCATTTGGTGAGAGACGCGTTGCATGCACACCTGACTGACAGGTTTCTTTAATTGCAAACAGATGTGCTCTTTTAGGACACCCACAAGATAAACCTCTATTGTTGTCTCTGTTTGTTTATTTGTTTGTGTGTACGTGTGCCTTTGTGTGTACCCGTGTGTACCCGTGTGTGTGTGTGTGTGTGTGTGTGTGTGTGTGTGCACTCACAGATGACAATGGGGAGCTCCAGGGGAACTTGTTCCCTCGGATTGTTCTGCTGATGCACCGGTGGTATGTCACCTCGACAGAGCTGGCTGGGAAGCTGCTCATGCTATATCCTTTTAGCCTCTTTAGCCCAGAGACACGTTAAAAAAACACCAGAACGGCACAGTGTCCTTTAATGTTGATGAAGGTAGGTGTAGGTGCCGCTTGACGGAGATAGTTTTGTGAATTTTTCTTTAACTTAGAATATGTGTGAAGGAATAGGGAAGGAACTAGCCTGACTTTCAGTTCATTGGTTTGACTGTCAAAGGTGTGATTGAAGAAACGTAAGGAGAGAGAACTTGACTCACTTGCAGATGGGAGAAATATGTCCACACTCAGTGTCAGACATTGTGTCGTAATTGTCAAAGAATGCATGTCTACACCTCCCACAACCTTTTCTCAACATGATGTGAATTCTTTGAATTTGGGATGTCATGTTCGTGTCATTCGCATTAGTTCCTCTTCAGTATAGCGGATATCCCAACAATCACAAGAAAGACAGTCACCCAAGGACAAGAAGAGGCAGCTGAGAGACATGGGGAAAGGTTGTGGAGTTGTAGTCTAGCATTACATAACTCTGTATGCCTACCTGTGCGTTTGAATGGGTGCAGTATCTTGTGTGTGTGTGTGTGTCTGTGTGTGAAAGTATGTTAGTATGTCCACGCTCATCAGTGGGCTATGTGAGTGTATGTGTGTATCCCTCCATGTATGCAACATGTGCTTCTTAGAAGGTACTATCAGCCAGGGTTTCTCTCTGATCCTGGACCTCAGCCCAAGGCCTGTCGAATGCTACTTTAAAAATATGGCTACAACACGCATACCTTGGCCAGAATGAGAAATGTTGGCTCGCTGACAAATAGCTGGGCCTCTTTTAGCTGAGCGAGGCAGTCCAGCACATGCCCTGACTTTCCATTGTCTTTTGGCTCTGATATGTCACGTGGAGGCTACGGCAAGAACACAAACAAGAGGTGCTCCTCTATACTAGTGTGGTAATAAAACCAGCCCCTCGTACTCCACTTCGTTTCGTACAGAGGGTCTGAACTTTCGGTAGTGAGATTTGATTGCTTGCTGGAGGTGTTTAAGTTTAAAAAGATCAACGGTCAATGGATCAACCCTTGAGTGATAGCCTGCCTTGACTGATAGCATTCTGGCTCTGCATTCACAACCCCTCCCTCTGCTTGCTGACTGCACAGGTTAAAATGCCTCCTGAGACAAGTTCAATGGAATCAAATCCAGACAAGCACTGTAGGGAGATGATAATTAAGTGGAAGTGCGTAAGAAGGCATAGACAGGCTACGTCCATACATGAGAGACGGGTTTTACATGAATTGTCCTGTTTTAGTGAATATATGTTCATATACCTGTGCGTTTTAAATATGTGGATGTGAGTGCGTGTGTGTGTGAGGGAGAGAGAGAAGAGAGATTGTGTGTGCGTGTGTGTGTGTGTGTGTGTGTGTGTGTGTGTGTTCCTATGTTCAAATATGTTTTAGATGGTTTCTAAAATGGTGTGCACTTATTTGTTTGTTTGTGTGCATGTGTGTGTGTGTAAGAGAGAGAAAAAAAGACAGAGTGTGTGTGACGTGTATTTGTGCCGGCCTTTGCGCACACAATTGCATCTGCCAGTGCTTCCTGGCTTTCAGACATTAGTGAACTCTCCTTGACATGCTCCACATATCGTGACTGTCAGGGCGATGACTGCCAAAGGACGAGACTCAAAATCTGCTATTTAATGAGGTAAGGGCCATTCCTTTTGCTCTTGTGCTTCCCTTTGCTTCATCTGATCTCCCCCCCCCACCCCCCACCCGGTTCTGCAGCGCTGAGCAACTACCTGCGTCTGAGTGCGTCGTGAAGAGAACATAATGGGACGATGATGGATTGATCTTTTTTTTGTTTTTGTTTTTTTTCCTCTCCTCTTTCTTCTCTCTCTGTCTCTCTATTTGAGTGGCTGGCAGTGTGGATGCAAAAATGATGTCATTATTGGTGACAGCCAGCCAGTTTTCACCCTCCTCAGTTAGGGATTGTGTGTGTGTGTGTGTGTGTGTGTGTGTGTGTGTGTGTGTGTGTGTGTGTGTGTGAGAGAGAGAGTGTGTGTGTGTGTTACCAGATGTCCAGAGAGGGCGATTTTGTTTGGGAAGAGGGAATGTGGTGAATCAGCGATCTTGTGATCCATTATTTACACAGGAAAAATGCCTGAGGCATCTCTTTTGCTGGAAAAAAGTGAACTAACCCCCCCCACCCTTCACTCTCTCCACTCATCTCATCAATACCACAAGAATGTTCCGGCACTCTGTGTGCTATGTGCTACGGCATCATCCAGAACATGCCGAGGCATCCCACTTTAAAGCTAAAAATATCACGCAGTTGTGCTACTGACCATAATTCAGCATTCACCAACCTTCACCAAATGCACTTTTTTATTGGCCTGGTGCACAACTATGGCTCTGCATGGCCTATGAGTCCCAGGCATGATGTCACAGCAACTGCTCTATCACTGTTTTAGATAGAGAGAGAAAGGTGTGTGTGTGTGTGTGTGTGTGCGTGTGTGTATGTGTGTGCATACGTGTGTGTGTGTATGTGTGTGTGTGTGTGTGTGCGTGCGTGTGTGCGTGTGTGTGTGTGTGTGTGTGTGTTTGTATGTGTGTGAGTGTTGGTGTTCCTCCTGCTCCCTGTAGCTACATTAGACAATGGTCGAGTGGCTATTGCCTCGTCACTTCTGCCTTGCTCAGGGCTCTTCTTCCTCCTCCAGTTCGCCTTTTCCTTCTTCTTCTTTTGCTTCGCCCTCCTCTTCCTCCTCTGCCCTGCAGCCCAAAGGCTTATCGTGAATCACCAGCACAGCGTTTAACATGCATTTCCCCTTAGCAGTCCATGCCAAAGCCCCTCAGTGATGGACACACACACACACACACACACACACACACACACACACACACACACACACACACACACGCACACAGACATTCACAGGCAGCTACAGTATGTGCCCGCCTGAAGGAGGGTCACAGTGAACTGGCATCCCACATGCACTGACCGTAGCTCTTTTTATCATTTGCTGACACTGAATAGCATGGAGTGTTGATGCTACTGTATTTATATCCAAACAAACAAAGGTCCTCAGCTTGAAGCCAAGTGAAAAAAAGCTACTAAGCTGAAAGTGTGAATTCCTAAACTCTCCTCCTTTGTGTTCCTGAGTTTCTCCCTCCTCAGGACTTGATTGTCAGACAGACTGACAGACAGACAGACAGACAAACAGACGGACAGATAGACAAACAAACACACACACATATTGAGTCAGGGTTGTGGGATGTGCTGAGGCCCATGGTCATCCATTGATTACTAACTGAGGTGTGTCCCTGTAAGTACTGATGTAAACAACTGAAGCTACTGAATGTTGAGTACTGAGTTTTCTGATTCTCTGCTTGCCTGACCATAGGTACTGGATTGTCGAGTTCCCTGCTGAGTTCAACCTGGACCTTGGCCTGATTAGGATGACAGAGGAGTTCAGGGACGTGGCAGAAAAGCTGGGCTGTGAGGACCACTTCAAGCTTATCGACATCTCTACTATGTAAGGATCAGTAATGAGGCAGTGAGGCAGTGCACAAAATAGCATGCGTGCGCACACACACACACACACACACACACACACACACACACACACATATAGACACCCAGACACACTCAAACGTGTGCATGCACATAGAGAGACAGACAACCAATACACTCACATTTATTCACAGGCAACATACACACACACACACACACACACACACACACACACACACACACACACACTCACACACACAAACTCATATTCATACCTTTACAAATAAACACCAACACAATTCTCCAGCCCTATAATATATGGGTACTGATCCACTTTACCAAACGCCTTTTGCTCAGTGAGTCCAATGGGAAGTGGATATTGCTTGGCAACCTCTCCCTCTGCTTGTCTGTGCTCAGCTACATGGCATAAGGCTGGGCAAAGTTGTCTGTCTGCTTAAGGATTCATTTATGCAAAAGTGCCCTTTGCACGCCTATTTATAGTCTCATGCTAATTGCAACATTTTGGCTTTGATTACCACTTTACAGGAAATTGATTTATGTCAGCAGTTATCAAAATGCACCGAAAACAAATTCATCTGATGATACCCAAAGGGCGCTGCTTGACAGAGTGTGGCATGTCTAAATTTGCTGTGGAAGAAAAACCTCTGAATAGTCATATGACAATGGCACTGCTATGCATGAGCTGCAATTAATCACTTAAATGTTATATAATCACACAATATGAGGCCCCGGCAGTCTTTAAGTCTTTAGTTTGAAGCATAAAATTGATCCCAGTATTATGATTCCACTTTCATACAAATGCTGATTGCATTCAACTTTAGAAATTTAGTTTGAGTCTGTGCTGCCGTACGCTTAGAATGTGCACGGATGGCAAGCCTTAGACAGAAGCATTTTATGAATGGTTCATCTATTTGGTCTCTGCTGAAGACGGTGTTACACTTGACTTAGACAGTGTAAATGCGAAGACATCACTAGAATAGAATAGAGTAGAGCATTCTTTACTGTCATGTCCAGCATTAAAATAGTCTTTGGGTTCACCAATGCAACATACAACATGTAGCAATTACACAATGTACTGTCATATGGAGGTTAAGGAGGGCTGTGTACCTGGTGCCTGTAGGGTAATGTTAATGTATTGTGCAACCCCTCTTGCTGTGGAACATTTCAGCCCATCGTACGACTGGATGAGGAAGCTGACCCAGCGGAAAAAACAAGCCAAGAAGGGCAAGGCCTCTCTGCTGTTCGACCACCTGGAGCCCATGGAGCTGGCCGAGCACCTGACCTTCCTGGAGTACAAATCAATCAGGAGAATATCAGTGAGTCCCCAACATGGAAAAAGACACATGGCAGGGTGGAACTGTGGGAAATTAGCCGTCTGCTGGAAACTTTGATCTGTGTGTGTGTGTGTGTGTGTGTGTGTGTTGTGTGTGTGTCTCTCTGTGTATATATGTGTGTGTGCTGTGTGTGCAGTATGTGTGTCTCTCAGTGTGTGTCTCTGTGTGTATATGTGCATGTGTGTGTGTGGGTCAGTGTTTCTGTGTACTTGAGCTCACTCTCAAGTCATCTGATAAGACCTTTTTTCCATCCTACTCTTAACCTGTGTTTGGTTATTCTGGTGCTCTGCTACCTTGCTTCTGTTTCTGGAATCTGCGGGTTCACTTAGCTGATGATTAGATATGGGGAAAGGAGTTCACGCCCAAGGTGGCTGGCCTAATGTTACGTCCAGTGCCGAGAAGGTTGAGAAAGCCTTTCAGTGTTCAGATTTTGAAAGTTGGCATTGAGCACTGGTCGTTCGTTTTGTGTAATATGTGTAATTCACATTAAACGGCTTTACTTAAGGCTCTTAAAAATGAAAAGCTGACACAATGACCATGCTGAGCTCCGATCAGATTGAATAGTTTGTCGGTCAACAGTCTTAGCCAGAGGAATTTCCTCTCAGCCTTTGCTCCATTGGTTCGCAAACTGGGATCCGGGGACCCCCAGGGGTCCACAGCGCCTTGTCAGGGGGTCCGTAAGAAAGTAGTATCTAGCATTTAACAGAAGAAACAGATACAAGCCTGTATTGTTAAATTTGTGTTGCGATGATCCTAAGGGTCCTTAGAATTTCTTATGCTCCATGAGGGGTCCCCGGTCCAATAAAGTTTGAGAACCCCTGCTTTACTCAACACTAACCAGTCTCAACACATCTGCAGTTCACAGACTACCAGAGTTACGTGATCCATGGCTGCCTGGTGGACAACCCTACTCTGGAGCGCTCCATCGCCCTTTTCAATGGAATCTCCCAGTGGGTGCAACTGATGGTGCTCAGCAAGCTAACGCCTCAGTTACGAGCCGAGGTCATCACCAAATACATCAATGTAGCACAGGTAGCCCCACCCACCAAGACATAAGCAATTTTAAATAGCCATTGTACTTTGGCATGCTCCACATGGGTAAGGGGGAGGAGGTTCAGTTACAACAAAAAGATGTTATGTCACATGTCATCCCATGTCAAGGTGCAGGACAAAATCTGATCAATAACTCATTAGGAAAGAGTCTGCACACGTGAAATACTTTTTTCGGTTCATTTTATGGCACGAAATGACGTTTCGACCATATCTGGTTTTCCTCAGCTTTACTCTTAGGTAGGGGGGTTACCATGGAGATGAGAATGGTATGTATGACATGCGCAGGACATATTATAGCTGCATAAGGGACAGGTAGCAGGCACCTGACATTTCATAGTAGGCACCTGACATTTCATTCAAAGGACATCCATGTCCCAAAGTCTGTTCAACTGTGAGTGCTGGACAAACAAACAAACAAACAAAGAGAAAGTCTGCACTAGTTGATGCTCCCAAAACATAATTCCCTATGCAATTTAAAGTTTTGGGTTTTCAACTATTATAGTATAATCCTTTCTGTCACCCTGTGTTATGAAGGCTGCAACCATGGCGGAATGGAACCTAAGTCAGTTTGCCTTGAAACTGGGTCAGAGGGAAGAATTTAGGGAGTCACTTCTCTGGATGTCTTTGTCCTAGATTAGGGTAGAAAAGAAATATTTTTCTGTGTGAAAGCAGTTGTGCATATGAACCAAAAATTCTCCGATGTCCAGTGTCTTTTCCTTCCTAGTGAACTCCACAGACCTCAATGACAGAAAACAGTATGTGCTTTTTTTACTTACTATGCAAAAAGGTACACATATGTAACACAGAATGACTTGAAATGACCACCAACATGAAGTGAGCATGTTATTTAAAAAAAGAACAAAAAAACAGCCCTACGGAATGGATTGCTGTTTTGCTGTGCTTTTTTTTTTTTCTTTTTTTTTTTTTTTAAGAATGTCCTTGATTATGCAAACAAGCAGACAGCACTTAGATTGCTTAAATAGCTCTGGTCCATCTACCCTCTCAGCACTTCCAGAAAACAAGATGGGTTTAAATGCTCCATGACATTTTCAGGGCTTTGATATGGTGATGGGCAGAGCGGAGAAGACAATGGCTAGAGTTTATGCGCTTTGTCAAGGGGTAGCGGGGGCCATTGCGCGACCCAAGAAAATCGCAGATGTTTGAAAAGTGGCCACTATAGAAAAATCATATGTATGCACACACAGACACACACACACACACACATTAAATATGCGTGTGTGGCAGGATGCTCGAGTGGTGATCCACTTGCTTCTTTCCTCAATGTGACGTTTGAAGCTGAAATAGTTGAAGGGTAAAAAGATGAAGATCTGCATTGCATGTTGGGTTTCAGGTATAGCGTGATGCTGTTGCCTGCTGTATGCGCACTGTCTGTGCTAAATATAATGTGACAGCCACAATATGTTTCCGGGTGGACTTCTGATGGCTAAATGATCACTCAGTTATGTGGACGTGGCACATCAGCCTTCATTGACATCACTCATACAGATGTGAAAGATCTCTGTGAAGGTTCATTGTCATTACTCATACAGATGTGAAAGATCTCTGTGAAGGTTCATTGTCATCACTCATACAGATGTATGATAAAGATCTCTGTGAAGGTTAAGGATAGAGGAGAAGCTTGTTCTCTGTGGTTCAACATCTGGAATTGTTTTCATCACTGTTCTTTTTTCAGCCAAAATGAAACTAATTATGTGTTGACTTTCCATAGTCCCTTTACTTTATTTCTCCACTGACATTATGTTAACAAAGACATTATGCAAATACCAATGATTGTCTTCTTTCAGTTTCAAATTGCCATCCAACTGTCTCCCATCCATCTCTCTCCTCTGGAATACTTCCTCATTCCTCTCTGTCTTCCATGCCTCTGTCCATCTTTTCAGAAACTCCTCCAGCTGCAGAACTTCAACACACTGATGGCTGTGGTGGGGGGCCTGAGCCATAGCTCCATCTGTCGCCTGAAGGAGACCCACTCCCATCTCTCCCCAGAGGTCACCAAGGTATACGCTACTCTTTAACAATCCCAGCACACCAAGTCCTTTTGAGAGAAATGGATGTGACTGATTTGTAGGGTCAACGCAGTGAACTGTGACTTTCAAATTTCAGACACTTTTGAATTTATTTCAAAGAGAGGCCCATATTGGTGTCAGTGAAAAGTTAAAGTGCACTACTTGGAAATGAATAAGTGAACGATTGAAATATATCATTGTGTAACAAGCATCCAAGTACCTTGTGTGTGTGTGTGCGCGCGCTTGTGTGTGTGTGTCTATGTCTGTTATCTATCAAATTTGTGAAAGAGGCCAATTGTTACTGTGATTTTCATCCTCTTCTCAGTTTTGTCTCATCCTGTCAATCAAGGACATTCTGTTCATATGGCAGATGTTAACCTCTGAGACATACTCCCTCCTTCCAGATTTGGAATGAGATGACCGAACTGGTCTCCTCAAATGGAAACTACTGTGCCTACCGCAAGGCCTTTAATGAGAGTGAAGGTTTCAAAATCCCCATCCTGGGGGTGCACTTGAAGGACCTGATTGCGGTGCACGTGGTCTTTCCGGATTGGGTGGAAGACAGCAAGGTGAACATTGTGAAGATGCAGCAACTATACATGACCTTCAGTGAACTGGTGTCTCTACAGGGAGCCCAGGCCCAGGTGGAGCCCAACATGGATCTCATTCACTTACTCACGGTGAGGGATGCACATACATCTCTCTCTCTCTCTCTCTCTCTCTCTCTGTCTTCAGACAAAGACTGTGATCATGCGCGCACATGTGTGTGCGTGTGTGTGTGTGTGTGTGTGTGTGTGTGTGTGTGTGTGTGTTTGTGTGACTCTGTTTACATCTGCAACTATGTATGAACTCAGCCCATCTGGCCTTTGTGCTGAGCTTGGGTTGACTTAGTTTGGTGTATCAGCAACAAACACACACAAAATACAAACACATAACAAGACATACACTCTACATACACACAGCCACGTTCAGTCAGCTCACAAGCTCTACAATACAGGGCTCAGACATATACACTGTTAAAAATAATAAGTAATGCTTACTTCATTGTAAAAAAATAAAAAAGTCCAGTTTAATTGAAAAATTGGTGTAAAATGTTGCTTCAAATGATTTGAGTAAATGTAACAAGTCTCTCTGAAGTACAGCTTGCTTGAAAAATTGGTGGAAACTTGTTGCTTCAATTGATTTAAGTAAACATAACTAATCTCTTTCAAGTTATGTTTCCCATTACTTGAAAGAGACTAGTTATGTTTACTTAAGTTGTTTGAGGCAACGAGTTTCCACCAATTTTTCAAGTAAGTTTTACTTTTTCTTTTCTAAAGAGACTAGTTACGTTTCCTTAGAGACTAGTTATGTTTCCTTAGAGACTAGTTATGTTTACTTCAGTCATTTGTGTCGTTTCCACCCATTTTTCAAGTATGCTTTACTTCTTTTTTTTTTTTTAAAGTGTACAGGAGGATATCTGCACATTCATGTATAAAGGTGTTCCTATCTACTATCTGCCTATCGACTAACTCACAACTGTGTACTTACAACTGTGTTTCAGCTTTCTTTAGATATGTACTATACTGAGGATGAGATTTATGAACTCTCACTGGTGAGAGAGCCACGCAACCCTAAGTCTCTGGTGAGTTTCCCCCTTCACCTCCACCCCTACCACTCCCATGTTATTTGGCCAATAAAAAGAGATTCGTTTTAGTTGTCCTGTTCTGTATTCAGGGATTTTTCCACAGCGACTGAATAAATGTTGATATAGCATACAGCGTATCTAGGAGGTTTCGAATAATTTTGTGAGGTTGTGAGGGTTCTGTCATTAATTCAGCTAATTTCTGTTCGTGTTTCATCTTTCTCTGCTCCTTTGTCTGTGTGCTCTTATAGCCCACCTCTCCCACCACCCCCAACAAGCCCCTGGCTCCACTGGACTGGGCATCTGGGGTGACCACCAAGCCCGACCCGTCTGTGGTCAACAAGCACATCAGGAAGGTTGTGGATGTAAGTGCCTGAGGTGATCTGTTTGGAATGGATGTTTTTTTTTTTTCTTAATACATAGTATGAGCTGTGTCAGAATTCCATTAGGAGATTGCAGTGCCAAGCTGCTTGTTCATTGTGAGGGGGAGCACAAATGGAATTTTTAAAGATCTCCATTGTATGAAGTAGACAAAGGCCAGTGAATGTGTCATGGCTGTTTCAACAATGCCAGTTCCTATGGCCATTTCTGCATAATGTGATTGCTCAGTCATGCTGTCAGTAAAAGGCCTGTTAACCTTGTATATGTCTTTACCTGGAAGTCTGTGTTTAGAAATTACGATCATGACCACGATGGTTACATCTCTCAAGAGGACTTTGAGAGCATCGCTGCCAACTTCCCTTTCCTGGATTCTTTCTGCGTGCTAGACAAAGACCAGTGAGTTTGAGGCTTTATACAATCTTATGCAATCCTCCTACTGACTGTATAATAGAATCGCCCTCTGTATTGTGTCTCTTCATCCCTCTAGTCATCAATTAGACTGGCCATTTACTCTCCCTACCTACCCACACAGGTGATATATTTTCACGCACACACACACACAAACACACACACACACACACACACACATACACACACACATACACCCTCCCCAACGCACACTCACACATACACATACACACACACACACACACACACACACATTAAGCATTTTTGTCTGAAATTAGTTTGTTAATATAATACACCTGAAGTAACTCACTAATGAGTTGTGAAGGTCAAGGCAGGACAACTTAGGCTAAATTAGGTCTAAATGTGCTGTGAAAAGGAAAGAAGAGAGAGAGAGACAGAGAGAAGAAGAGCAAGAGACCCTTTATTGTACACTAAGAGCAGTTAATTTTATAGAGCTGTTAACATTATGGTCAGCTAATAAATCTCTATCTATCTTTACAAGATCATCATGTGATATAGCCAGGAACAGCCACACGATTTCGTGAATTAGAACCTGAGCTGTCTAAAAATATTCAGCCATGCCGTGTGGGCCAATGAATGTTGCTTTGGTTTTAAAGACGTCACAGCATGGTCAGTCACTCTTGGCTTTCGCCATTCTGTCACTGCGGTCGGAAAGAGGCCATCTGAGTTTTATTGCAGTCTGTGAGGGGAGACAGAGGAGCGCTGCAGCGCACACAGAACGCCCTCTCATCAGCACCCTAACAGCTCTGTGGGCCCAAAGAGTTTACAAGCACAATTACTCTGAGGCTTTTCCAGACGGAGTGCCTTGGGCCACGTCATCCGCGGACCAAATCATCCTCACTTAGCTTACCTCTCTTCACCTCGCTGTCTCTTTTCTTTCTTCCTTTCTGTCTTTCTTTCTTTCTCTCTCTCTTTCCCTTTCTATGTATCTCTCTCTATCCTTCAGGGATGGTTTGATCAGTAAAGATGAGATGATAGCCTATTTCCTGCGGGCCAACCCCTTGCTTCAGTGTAAGATGGGCCCCGGCTTCATCCACAGCTTTCAGGAGATGACTTACCTGAAGCCCACCTTCTGTGAACACTGTGCCGGATTTGTGAGTACTGATTGTTAACACCTTAGTACAATTTATATTGAATATGTTAAATTTATGTTGAATGTACTGTATTCTATGAAACATCATGCGATGCAACATTATCCAGTATTCCAATATATATGTCATCCAATATATACTACTATATGTCACAAAATGTATACTACTATACATCCTGCTACTATACATACTAAAGAGCCTTGTTTTTGTGCATTTTTTTTTAAATGCTATGAAATTTTTACATGCAGTTAATTTAAATAAAGCACATGCCCGAAGCACAAACTAACAGTGGTAGATGCGGAGGAATCATGGTTACTCACTAGTGCTGCATTAGGCCCCCTCGGTTATCCATGACCTACTGAAAGCCAGTCTACTCACCACTCAAGGAGAGGGCCAGCATATGTGAAGAGAGAGCAGCCATGTCTGGGGGCTATAGTGGTAAACTATAAACCCACTGATTCATTCGGACAGCCAAGATGGAAAAGAATATATTTATTTTCTAGGATTGAAAATTGGTAATGCAGAGGGGTGTGGACACATAACTGGCAGGCTGGTTCTTTTGTTTCCATCGCTCCAGTTGTCAGCTTGTTTGGATGAACTTGGCGAAATTCCAGTTTCAAAAGAATGAATTGTCATACATTGCATGGTTTTAAGTGGTTACTATAAATGATCTGCTGAGATATATTAAACACTGACTAAAATGTTGTAAAGCAACAGTGCCCACCCCTTGCATGCACACACACACACACACACACACACATACATACACACACACACAAACGCACATTCAGTGTGTGCAGGAAGGGTGTTGAGAGGAATTGTATCCTGTTTGTGGCACAGTAGCAGCCGGCCCTGCCTCAACCCCTGTCCCCTTATGTCTACGGCGGGCCGGGCTCCGCTGTGACCGCTCTCAGGTGCAGCTTCTCACACACTCTGTCTGACTGTAATCCTCAATTTAACCTAGTTCTCCCCTCCTCTCCTCCCCCCATATTCTCCCCTACTCTCTCTCTCTCCCTCTCTCTCTCTCTCTCTCTCTCTCTCTCTCTCTCTCTCTCTCTCTCCCCGTCTGTGTGCGCTCATGTTCCCAACAGCTGTGGGGGATTATTAAACAAGGATACAAATGCAAAGGTAAGCCACAGAATGGAAGTCAACAGTGGACAATAGTTCCATCTCCATCAGACGCTCCTCCAGACATAATTGTTGAAAATTTTCCTCATTTGAGGTAAATGTTGAGACCTGTTGTGTGTGTGTGTGTGTGTCTGTGTGTGTGTGTATCTTTCTTTTGGTCAGACTGTGGGGTTAACTGCCACAAACAGTGCCGGGAGCTACTGGTGTTGGCTTGCCGGAAACTTCCACGCTCTACCTCCCATGGCAGCGTGTCACCTGGGCCACTGACGCACAGTTCCCTACCTAGCAGTCCTGCATTACCCACCTGCAAAGGTGAGGGGTTTGTAGCAACAGTTTGTGGGCCTTTCAGGTCCATAATGACAATTGTTATGACAAATACTGAATAGTCTTGCCATTTAAAATCATCTAGGTTACAATCTAATATCTTAAATCTAAAGTCTGTTATCTTGTAGGACTATACTCACATATAAGGGATTGGTGATCTCTATTGCTCAGTTTTCCTGGGTTTGTGAGGTTTTTAGTCTTGACAGTGGCATACCAAACCTCTTCATGGGTCTATTGTCAAAGATAATGGGAGTATAAGTTATTTGTGAAGAAGACAAATCACATACCACAATACATGTAAGTGATGTTCATGTACAAATCAAAGAATGATTGCTAAGCTTATGAATGAGGCTCACATGTGGTATGGAAGAGCTTGTGGGCCAGAGAGTGTTTTACTGCACCAAATAATGCCTGCTTTCCTCCTACACCACAGCTGAGGGTTTCTTAAGAGAAGAGAGAGGTTTGCATAACAGAGGGCTAAAAATTTCTGGATGAGTCCAAACCTGTCCGGTTAGTGACCCAAACTCCCAATCCAATCTTGCCTGTGGCCACTTTATCACAAAAGTGTGAAAAAGCTGATGAAGTCTCTATTCTGGGGAGATTTCAGATTCTGGGAAGAGTTACTGTGGCTCCCATGGCTAAAGGAAAGCAGCACCAGATAGCATAACAGGACAGCCACCAACAGCAACAGTATTTCTCAGTTTATTTTCACATCAACTCAAGAGGGACAGCAATTGGGTGGACAGAGAATCTATGCCTTTCTCCCCCAACCTACACCTACACACTCTCTGCAGTCCGCAAACCCTGCGGCGCTCCAACCACAGCTCCTTGTCCTCTCTAACCCACATTGTGCACAAACACACCCCTCCTTCTATCACCTCCTCTATTGCCAATTCTATCTGTTATTCTGTTAACTGCCCCCTAACTCCAAAGATATATTTACCTCCATCTTTGCGATCTGCACCTTAAACAATGTCCTATGGTCTTGTACAATAGACCCTATAGGAGCCATATCTGGCCTAATGCTTTCTGTCAACTTGAACTCTTGAACATTTCCATACAATGACCCCTCTACCTACCCTACGTCTTCACAACGACCTATACTCCTCTCCATTCTATAGCATGTTCACTGTAAATATTAAATGCTATTATGAACACTGTACGCTGTTACTTCTTCCTTCCCAGATGACGACGAGGTTTTTGAATTTCCCAGTGTGACCCCCACCGGACCTGCCCTGGAGGGCCAGTCCATCACACTGATGACGGGCTCGGCCCAGCGGATCTCGGTGCGGCTCCAGCGCGCCACCACCAGTCAGGCCACACAAACGGAACCACTGTGGGCTGACCATGGCTGGGCGTCCGGCGATGGCGGCTCACACACCTTCCCCAAGATGCGGTACCGGCCGCACCGGAAAGCCTCCAAGGGCACCAAGGGCTTTGCACGCTGGGAGAACGACACAACGACAACGACGGGAACGGGAGTGGGAGTAACTGCCGGGCAGCCAAGGAGCCGCAGGGATTCCCAGGAGCAGACACAGGGGTCGGTGGTGGAGGTGGTGCAAAATGGCATAGGCACACACAGACAGAAAACCGATGTCCCTGGGGGAATGGAGGTGTGTATTGTCTCTCTTTGTGTGTGTGTGTGTGTGTGTGTATGTGTGTGTGTGTGCGCGCGCATTTGTGTCTTTCCATGTCTGTTTGTATGAGGGTAGAGAGTGCACTAAGACATATAGACTCACACCACCTTGAGGGGTCATGTACACACATATAGCGGTGTTGACCAGAATAGGAAAAAAAAACTAAAACCTGTTTTAAAGGTGCAAATATTGGAGACTACTGATAGCAACAGGCTGAGATCATGTATGCCAGACTGTACTGTAAATTCTACAGTCTTTCCCTTTATTGTTTGTGAAAACAGTTCATACAAGATGTAATAGACACATCACTTGCATTCAGCTCCCTTCCCTCGTACTTGGGTAGGACAGGAGGATATAATTTTAAATCCACACAGTCACCCAACACGCAAGGGTGAGATGGCTTTAATATCCGCCAACTTGATCTAGGTTAGCGGCACACACAGCGGTGTGTTTTCTGCCGGTTGCCGTGCCAGCCCCACCGACTCAAGGTTCTGGAACATCTCATTATGAAAGCCTCGCTGGTTACCATCGCCGTGGTAACAAAGAGATTCAGTGGCTGTCTGCCACAGGGGAGTTTTGCACTCTCATTCAACAGGAGATTATCTAGGTAGAGGGACAGTGGAGGGCACACCGGCACTCACACTGATGGTGTTCAATGTGAAGTAGCAGGTTTTATTCCCACTCTGGCGTCCAGCTTTAGTAGACTATATTAAGACCAGCCGTGTCGCCAGGGGTCCAGACACAGTACATCACGGACTTAGGTGTGGAAACACTTTCCATAAAAAGCCATGGGTGGGAAATGTAATTGTGCATTACCGACAAAGTGTTTGCACCCCAGTGGCTGTTGATAGGGGATTGGCCTGTGCCAGTTATGTCATTATGTCACACTTTGCTTTATGTGTGTGTGTGTGTGTGAGTGTGTGTGTGTGTGTGCGTGTGTGTGTGTGTGCGTGCGTGTGTGTGTGTGTGTGCGCGTGCGTGTCACTTGCAAGGATCTGTCTCACTGTGTTAATTTTGTCTATATTGTGACCTTGATGAGCAGCCCAGTATGAAATGTGCTGCAAGGATGTAGGTTAAAAACAACAACCTGATGTAACTTTCCCTGTGTGTGTGTGTGTGTGTGTGTGTGTGTGTGTGTGGTGTGTGTGTGTGTGTGTGTGTGTGTGTGTGTGTGTGTGTACACTACCTGTTATGTTTTGTTCTCCCTGTGACGTTCTAAATCCTGCTTGGGGTTATCTCTGTTCTATTCCCCTTATCTGTTTTCATTGTCTGTTATCTCTCTCCTCATGCCCCTATTGACCCACTGTATCTAGTGAACCTGGGCTCTTTTGTAGGGAACTGTTACGTCTCTACCAACACACACTGACACAACACACCAAAATGAATTAACAAGTTTTAGTAAAAATATAATTATATGGGTTTAAAGGGAAAATATTTATTTATATACAATGCAAATCAGAGTGTTTTCCAAACTGTTTTGCTTTGGCTCATTGGCCTAATAGATACAAATGGCAAACATGGATACAAATACTTTGCCGTGTTTAATGTTCATACAGCAACATCTTGAGCATAACTATTAATGTAAACAAAAAACGTTCACACATAATCAAACCACTCAGACATCAGCCAGATTATAATTTTGATTTAGGCAGAAATTCCAACCATAACATATGGCAATAGAGTTTGTTCATTCCATTACATATGGCTATAGAGTTTGTTCATTCCATTACATATGGCTATAGAGTTTGTAAGTTCCATTACATATGGCTATAGAGTTTGTTCATTCCATTACATATGGCTATAGAGTTTGTAAGTTCCATTACATATGGCTATAGAGTTTGTTCATTCCATTACATATGGCTATAGAGTTTGTTCATTCCATTACATATGGCTATGGAGTTTGTGAGTTCCATTACATATGGCTATAGAGTTTGTAAGTTCCATTACATATGGCTATAGAGTTTGTTCATTCCATTACATATGGCTATAGAGTTTGTAAGTTCCATTACATATGGCTATAGAGTTTGTTTATTCCATTACATATGGCTATAGAGTTTGTTCATTCCATTACATATGGCTATGGAGTTTGTGAGTTCCATGACATATGGCTATAGAGTTTCTGAGTTCCATGACATATGGCTATAGAGTTTGACTGAAAATGAGATGAAAGCACCTGCTCCAGTCAGTTTGTTTTGTTCTGAAACACTGCAAAAGAGTCTTTGTTCCAGTTTTTCATAGCTGTCTTGTACTGCCTTTACTTGCCTTTATCTCATTGGGATGTGTTACTGATGACTGACCTTCTCTTTCTCCTCAACCCCTCACAGAACAGCTGACTTATCCACCCTGAGGGCCAGTGTCGGACCCCCCGCCGGTCCTCAGCCTCACGGAGGCTCTCATCACTGGGGGATGTCTTGGGGTGCCTGAGACCCCCATTTGGTGACAAGGATTAGGGCACTCTCTGTCTTGCCCTCCCAATCACTGTTGCTGGGGCAATGGACACACACTGCTCTCCAGTGGACTGATGGAGAAACAGGAGGATCATGGAAAGGATAGTAGCATGGACTGATAAAGTCATGGATGGCACAGACTGATAAACTGATGGGTAGTAATGACAGATGTAGACGGTAATAAATTAGGTGGAAGAGCTGTCAGATGGAACTAATTCATGGTCAGCTCACTCTCCTGGCGTATGTGTATATCCTTGCAGTGCAGCAGTAGGGCCACTTCCAGATCTGGTTGGGAGACAGGGGCAATCTAAATCCCAAGTATAGACTTGGCTGGCGAGACACGGACATGTTTGTGATTGGGCCTATAAGTGTGTGTGTGTGTGTGTGCGTGTACGTTTGAAAGCATATTATGTAGGCTACACATAATGAGATTGTGTACCATCTGTTATGTTGTAAAGAGTAACTCACTAAACTGTGGTGAACACACAGTTTGATCAGTACAGTAATGCTGGCTGGAGAGCAAGTAGAGGACATTTTGAATGTTGTTATGGGGATAATGAATAAGAAGTTGCTAGTTGAAATGAAATAGAATGTGCTAGAAGGATGTCATGCCAAGGAGTGTATTCTATATAGAAGGTCTAGGGCAGGGGCTCTCAAACTTTATTGGACCAGGGACCCCTCATGGAGCAGAAAAAAATTCCAAGGACCCCTCATAATCACAACACAAGTTTGACCATACAGGTGTACATCCATTAGTTCAGTTACATGCTAGATGCTATTTTGAAGCAAAGTTTTTCACGGACCCGCTGGCAAAACACTGCGGATCCCTGGGGGTCCCCAGACCCTATTTTGAGAACCAATGGTGTAGGAAATATGTGTTAAGGTTAGGGAAATATCAGCAGGTACAGCGTATGTTGTTTCTTAGAGTGGATGGATACCAAACTGATTGCCAGAGTGTTGATAATAATATATATTTTCTGTCAGTGTCCAGTTCCCAAGAATATGGTACTTTTTTTACTGACAAGAATTCATGAACAACAGTGAGGAAAAAGTTTTTTTTTTAGTACAAGAGCAAATGGTCATTTATATCATAAAGGGATTTTGGTCTAGATAAATGGAATCTTGGTGTGAATTGGGGATAAAATCCCACCATGTTTGGACTGACAGACAACAATATTTAAACAAAAACTCAAGACTACGACCTAAGATCTATATCGTTCTCAGGAATACCGTGTCATGTCATATCAACCCGACAAAGAGCAGCACTAAACTACACAGGCATTCTCTCCAGGTTTGGCCAGGTTGGGTAGAACAACGGCTGCTGCTAACGCCGGCTCTCTCACCTGCTGGCCAGGTGTGTGTGTGTGTGTGTGTGTGCTTGTGAGGGGTGGCGATGAGGAGTGGGCAGGTTCATGTTTGCTTACCGTTGCCAGGCTTCAGACAGAATGAGCCAGACAGTGCTTGCATCACCATGGCGATCTGGAGAAGTGCGTAAAAGAGGAAAGCAGACTTCGTCCATCTGTACAGGGATCTCAGACTGATACCCCCACACCCATCATCCACCTCTTGCTTAAGGAGGGCAGGAACAGGTGGAGATGACATGAAATGTAGATGATAGCAGACAGTTGGAGCTGACCTTCTGTCTCTCATTGCAGAGGAGATACAGTTTACTGTAAAGAACCCGAAGAAAGTGGGACACTTTGTACGATAAGAAAAGGACAAAAAAAAAAGTCAAACGTGTGGTTAAATTGTTTAACGTCTTTGGTTCTTCTGGCGACTGAGGCTATATTAATAACCATATGTTTTTAATCACTGACATCTGAGCAATGTAATCTTACAATTACTACATCCAATAGAAAAGGAGTGTGGTTTTAATAATGATAATGATCATTTCTTGTAATATTTGTCTGCGATGAACAAGAAAAAAAGTTTGTGAGTTTTGTGTAAGATTTGTTAATGAAGAGGACTGCAATGTATACTACTGGGAGGCAAATATGCTGGTATCAGTAATACACTAACATTAGAACTGGCTTTGCATTCATCGATCACAAAAATAGCACTCTCTCTGCAACAGTACCATGAAGTTGCTTGAGAAGAGCGGACCATATGAAAATATGAAAGCAGAGTGACGCCTGAAGACACTTCACCTGTACTGCTTCATGGAGCACCTATGTAGGTAGCCAGCACGGGCTAACTTCATCTTCAGGATCATGGTTCCCATTTCCTATCTTATTTCTACTCACCAGAAGTATGTGTGGGTCTGGTCATATTCATTTAGTGTGTGCCTACTTGTAGCCTAGCCTTGAAGAAATGTGGTGTTCTCAGTCAGTCTAGTTAAGACCAGTGATGATTCATTTTATGTTGCTGCCTATTTGCTGGTTCTATCTCCAAAAGGAATTGAAATATAAGTAGCACCCAGGATAAGGGATTCAAACTGAAGTGAAGTGAACTGTATCAGCAGGGGGAATGTTAGACTTCTCTGTGAACATTCCTGTGTGCATCATATTATTGCTTGTCAAATGGACACAAAGCCCCCCATTATTTTCATTATGTTAAACTGGTCTACTTGAGTAAAAGTGTCTATATTCTTATTTTATTTAATTTTTATTTAACATTATTGCAGGTCAAATGTTATTTTTATACTCACAATGGGTCTTCAGTAGCATTCTTTGTTGTATCATTAATGAGAGAGTTTGCTATTTTATCTTGCCAATGTTTCATGTAATTATTAAAGTACGTCTATCAAATAAATTATTTCATCACTCATGTAGAACATATCATGCCACATAGTTACAACTTTAGCAAGGAAAATCAGTTTACAGTTTCCATAAATTGTTCTTTGTTATTAAACTGAGAGATACTTGGCTGATCAGTGGTTAGTCAACAAAAATGTCTTTTTTACAGATAGGGACTTTTCTTGGACCAAGGATCTGATACAATAAAATCAAATGCTGTTCCCCCATGAAAAGCAAGGAAGAAACTTTGTGTGTGTGTGTGTATTTGAATGTAAGAGAGAGAGAGAGAGAGAAAAGAGAGAGAGAGAGAGAGAGATGCAACACAAGCCTGCTTCAGTCCAAAATACTGCACAGTATGTTCTGAGTGATGTAACTGTTCCATATTCAGAGGCTTGTTTTGCTCAAGGGTAAACCCATAATATCAAAACTGCAGCAAGGGCATCCAGGGTTAAGCATGTGAAGTTCTGTGATTATCCATTGTACATAATATCACCTGCAAAATTGTGTCTTTTAAGTAAGCAACCATGCCATCATTGTTGAATGCTGTTAGGATCCTTTTCAAATTTGACTGGAGTAAGTTTTTTGATGTTCAGGTTTTAAAGTGAGATAGTGTGTATTTTTGTAGAAAACAGAGAAAATGTTTATAAAGTATTTATATTAGATAACACAACAAAATACTCATAGATGGTGAATGGTGAAACGAGACAGAGTTTGCTGGGAACAAAGTTTCTTTAGAAACCTGTGGTGGGAATGAACTGAGTTTGCCCTTTCGCCTCCTGATATCATCAGCAAAGCAGCTGAGGGCATGACACTAGTATCTACCTGCTGTACAACCCATTTAGCAAACATTTTCTTTATGCAGCTTCTGATTATTTACTTACGAGATGGGTTCACTACTCCATGTTGATTCATTTAAAACTTCTTGGTTCTGCCTGTCCTGCTCTATATGAAAGGGATACCACATATGTGGAATGTTTTTTTTTTTTCTGTACCTCAAATCACTGTCTTTTTTTGTTATGACCTGTGCCATTTCAAATAAACGTTCTGCCTCTTATTACCACAAAGAGTTTGTAAGTGTGTTAAAATTAGCCAGTGTTGTGTAAAGTATCTGAGAGTCCCACTTGAGTACTTGGTAGAAGTTCAAGTTACTCACTAGCATGATACTCAAGTAAAAGTCTAAAAGTATCTTGTATTTACTGTACTTAAGTAATGGACGAGAAGTAATCTGTAATTAAATGTTCTTAAGTAAAGAAAGTAAAAGTACAAGTATGCTTTCAAAAGTCTGTTTAAAACTTACAACAAACTACATCTACAGGTTTAATGGAGAATTTGTTGTTTGCACTTGGACAATGACAAGTCAGTTTTCCCAAATCTATGTTGCAGTCACTCAGTCGACCACCAGATTCAATTTCATCTGATACTTATAACTAAGCTGCCAATTGAAAATGTAGTGGAGAAAAAGTATGTAATTAACTGTCAATGCAGTGAAGCAAAAGTAAAAGTTGACAGATTTTTAACAACTGAAGTAAAGTATAGCTCCTCCAAAAATATACTTAAGTACTGTAGTGAAGTAGGTTTACTTATTTACTCATGTGATAGGCCTACTGATGGTTAGGACATGACATAATGTCACCATGGTAAGTTCCATCCTGGTTACTCTTGTTGACCCATTCATTTTCCTTGAGCCAGATCCCCACATTTAGTCAATTGGTACCATTTGAGGGCAGTAAATCTCATAGTGCACCACTGAGAGCTATAGATTACACATTACAGCATTGTATGTGTGCTTTGTGTGCATGTCTATTACCTGGAAGGCTATAAGTGAATACAACTCTTAATAGACTAGATATCCCCATACAATTTCATCAGCCGATTACATTGACAGCATATTTTTGTTTTGTATTGTATTTTGTGTTATAATATAACCTTTTTTCCCCTCCTGCAATTCCATTCACAGAATACATTATCCTGCATTGTAGGTGAATCAAGCAGATACATTTTAGGCTTGTACTGTGCAGAGATAACAAGCCTTTTTCTAAAAGCTTGCAATCTCTTGACTGACTTAACATGCATTTGCTCTCAACATTGAAGGTACACCTGTTAACTCACCTGTTGTCAGAAACCTTAGTGTACTCCTTGACTCCTCACTCCACTGTTCTCACATTAAATCACTCACTAAGACTGCCATTGTCCACCTCTGTAACATTGCCACCTTCGCCCCTTCTTACTCAACAGTGATGCTCAGCTTAGTCCACTCTTTCATTATGTCCGCCAAGATTATTATTTTGTTATTGAGGCAAGTCCCAACTTCCAATGGGCAAAATGTATAGCAATTAATGTATTGATTTTCATTGTACACCTATGGGGCAGAAATAGGTAGCACCAAAATAGTCAGTTTAGCATAGCATTTTTTAAAGGTTTTTTCCCCATTGACTAGAGGGTGATGTAAGCCAGTCCATGGAATAAGATGTATGCAAATGTTTCAGTACATAATGACTCATCTATGTACAAACCACTTTTTGTGATACAAAAAGCACTGTCCTAATGATCAGCTGCAGAGGTTTTGGGTATATCTACCATTTAGAATGTTTACCATATTCACAAATTCAAGCTTAAAGGCATGTAAACGTTTACAAAAGAAAAGCTTTTATTTTCTAACCTTAGGGTGGTATAGCCTACCATTCTAAAAATCACACTGCCTTACGTCATACATTTTACGTAGGCTATGTATTATCCAAATAATCAGCCAGCCTATCACTAACATTTTATGTAGGTTACATGTAATGAAGAACAAGGAGGTCAGGTGCCTTGAGTCTAGATAGGGAGTTCTTACCTTGGCATAGAGAGAGAGAGAGAGAGAGAGAGACGCAATGAAAGTGGGTGGAAAGTTCACTCAGACTGCTCAATTACATTTACTCAAATAGCCATATGTCCATCTACAGGCTCTGCATGTACAGACCATGGTTGCAACCTAGTGGTCAGAGAAAGTAAAGGCAGTAGTCTCAAATCTGGAAGGTGCACAGGGTATTCAGGGAAAAATATTAAACAATAATAATAAAAATAGCATTATATTTGATAGATGATACATAGGGTAATGACATGAAATAACAATACCCCACAAACAGACAGCATGCTTAGCCTATTAGGCGTACTTATGTATTTTTCTTTAATTATTATTATTATTTTCATATGTTTGTTGAGTGCACTTGCATGCCACTGAATATTCCATCCTGGGAAATTGCTGCAATGTACAATTATTTTGGTCATACAGTGTTCTTTCGGTTCTTTCTTGAAAATGAATCAAACATTTTACTCAGGCACATCCAGAGACAGCCCGCAACAGGAGTTCGCATGATTGCTGCGAGATCAACGTTATGCCAACACAGCACTGCTAGCATCAGAGTGCTGTGACATTCTATATTTTACGCTCTTTGTTCATCTGTTGGTCAAATGGAGAGTGATATTCTGGACTCCCTAGAAGATTTGGGGTAGGTGATTGTCCACACTTCTACTGGCAGTGTATTGGAAAAAAATGTGCGCTAAGATCATTTGCCGGCTGGGTTAGCTATCATAGTTAGTTAGCTTTTCGGCTAGCGTGACATGTCAATGGGACTGTACAGACGTGTGCCTGCCTATCATTCAGACTGTCTGTTGCTCTGTTCTTAGACTATTCTATGAAATGAAACATAACCCAGCATAACAGAATATGCATTAGATGCAATCATGTGTGCACTTAAGGGTTACCTATAACTGGGATACCATGAAACTAACGAAAATCCTTGACACATTGCCAAAGCCACGTTAACGTTATCTCTTGCAATGAATCAATGCTACAGCTATGAAAACGTTATATTTAACAGTAGTTAGCCACTGTGCAGCCACTTTTGTCGTAGGCCCGTTTGATCCATATGTGTGTTCGTTGACTTTGCGTTTTGCTGGTTGCAATGAATACCATTCGTGCGTATTTCGAACTGGCATGCAGTGTAATGGAGTCTAGTTCAAATGTATCAGACTCCCAAGATGGAGAGTTGGGTGGTTCACTGGACAGGACCTGTTTCTATCTAGACCGTTCTGTGCTTGAGTTATCTTTAGCACTACCATCTATTAAGACTACAGCGACTCGAAGTAACTTGTTAAATTCCTATATAGCGACCAAATATTGTGGCAATTTTTCAGTGTCGCTGCTCGCAGTAATGGGCTAGGCTGTTTGTGCCAAATGTATTACCCGCATGACTTTATTTACTGAGCAGTCACAGGGAGTTAACTTATCACTTCGAATAAATGTGCCTTGAAATATTGTCACTGTCAGTCCCTGATTTCATCGGGCTGTCCATGGGATTTCTGTGATGGCATTGGCTCTGTCTACCATTTGGAAATCCAGTCAAGTGTGTGACCTCATATCTTAGGTACCAAGGGCCCCTGCTTGAAGATGGAACCCTGGAAGCAGCAGTGAGTGGAGGAGCTGAATCCCCTGAATTTACCAAGCTCTGTGCCTGGATTGTGTCCGAGCTCAAGCTCTACTGCAAACTGGAGGAGAACGTGCATGCCACCAACTGTGAGTGCTGCTGGCTTCCTGCCATAGAAAGACGCAGAGTAGAGGAAGCAGGATTCTGGAAGGCTTTATGCCCCTCCATCTCACCCAGCCCCCCAACCACACTAACACACACACACAAAACAGGGAATTCCTCATCCGTATCAGCTGTTGATTTTGGCTGTGGTAGAACATTTTGTTTCGCTTCAATGACTTGTTATTCCAAGCCCAACACTATTGAACAGGTGGACCATTAGTTGAAATGGTTGATCGTGTGTGTGTGTGTGTGTGTGTGTGTGTTTGTTTGTTTGCCTGTCTGTCTCCACCCATCTGTATCACCTGCTACCCTTCTAGGCCCCAGTGAAGCAGTGGGCTTTCAGCTGGAGATGAGTGGGCTTCTGGGAGAGCTGGCATGTCCGTATTCTGTCCTTACCTCAGGAGATGCCACACAAAGGCTCCTCAACAAATCCAACTGCTTACTGCTCTTAAGTAAGGGTGACCCTCCACCCTCATAGTGACATAGTAACAGTTATCACTGTTGTATTTGATTTGTAAAGATATTGGTCCAGAAATTTGATTCAAACAGTATGATATGCCTGTCATCAGGAGTTTTGAGTCAATATATAGTATCTTCCTTGAGACTAACTCTAGTCTTAACTAACTGGCTGTACCACTGTCAGCTTTCCTGATCTCAGAGCTGGAAGCCTCCAGAATGGTCCTGGTGAACCAGCCACAGAAGAAGGCGCAGGAGTCGGGCGGTAGTGACGTCTTCTTGGAGCTGAAGGGCATCTGTGTCGGCCTCGGCATGTCTAAGCCCCCTGCCAACATCACCATGTTCCAGTTCTTCAGCGGAATAGAGAAAAAGGTTTCGCTTTTGTTGTCAGACTAGACTGCTACAAATCAAGTTTCACTTCATGCTGTAGTTTACATATCTACATGGAATATGATACTACATGATCATTGTCATTTATCAACTGCGATCCTGTATACACAGCTGAAAGAGGCTTTGTCCAAAGTGTCCCCCAACCACGTAGGCGGTCCTCTGTTGAAGAAACAGCTGGGACCAGTTCACTGGGTATGTTTCCGCGGTGTTGTTTAGGAAGGTTGTAACAAAGCAAAAGGGACGCTTCCCCCTCTTATTTCAGATGCTTGTTTTGAAACCAGTTAGTTCAAGTTTTCTGTATAGTAACATGCTTTGATTTCTATGCATCTGTTGCTTTTTCACACAAGAACTTGGAATTAGAGAGTAGAGTTACTTTATTGATCCCGAAGGAGATTAAGGTGTCCGGCAGCATACACATAATACACAATGCAAAAACAGATCAACCATATTGCACGCATCTGCATTCATACAACATTCACTGAACGGGGAAAAAAAAAAAAAGGTAATGAAATAAGAAATCCACGAGGTAGAGAAGTGAGTTGTAGACTTTAGAGAAAATGTGGAACAAGAAAGACCTGCAGACTCTAGACTCCACGCTTTGTTTATCAAAGTGTAAAGTGCAACAGAGATACAGTTAATTTGAAAGAAAAGCTCAAGGGTATGTAGCCTAGGCCGTGGTGCGAGCCTTTGCTTCGGGAACAGATGGTATTGGTTAAGCCTCTAACTCAAGGGATGTTTAATATTTAATTTATATTTGGATGTGTGTAAGTCAGTGAAGGCAAAATCCTGTTGCCAGAGTCAGAGATATGGAATGTGTGAATGTCACTTTCTAATAGCAAAGAGTTGGCACTTGTGCCAGATGATTAAAAATTTCTTGCTTTTGTTTGCATGTAGGAGAAAATTGAAGCAATCAACCAAGCACTTGTGAACGAGTATGATGTCAGGAGGAAAATGTTGCTGAAACGTTTGGATGTGACGGTGCAGTCATTTGGGTGGTCAGAACGGGCTAAGGTGAGGCTTGTTCTTGATACCTCAACACTCAGTTATCCTTTCCAAAGGATGTGCAACCAAATATTAAGTTGAGTGTGCCAATAATTTTGACTGGCCCATTTTATGAATTCTTTGTAAAATCATAGTTTTTTTGTGTTGTTCCAATGCACATAAAGGAAATGAACATGTGAATACAAAAACATTTGTAATTGCAATAATTTTCTGGGAGAAATGGTGCATTTTTCTGAAAAAATTCCAAGGGTGCCAACACTTTCAAACATGACTACTGGTAGACCTGTAATGACTCCCTCTGTTTCGGTGGTAAAAGCTAAGACAATGCCTGAACATTCTATTTTGTTCCTAAACTACTTCTGCAACGATTATATCACTTCAAACAGCCATATGAACTAATGAGAATGGTCAGTTTGGAATGTTAAAATGGAAACACAATGAGAACAGCTATAAAGCTAATAGTCAAACTCTTAAAATGTTCTAAACTAGATACAGATGCTGTATAGCAGAAAATATACATGTGATAAACAATATTACAGTAATTGGTATAACAATGATGTAATGCTTTAACTGTACTTTTTGTTCACGCCTTTTTTCAAGTTAGTTGTTCTGTCAAGCTGTTTTGAAAAGTATGTAACTAGTTAATATCTAAAACTAAGCTAATGCTTTTCTTTCAACAGACACATTCTGAAAAACTGGGTAAAGTGTATCAACCGATGCGTACGGCTCTGAATGCGAAGACTGTTGTGTCTGTGGCCCACCTATTTGCAGCACGAGAAGATCTATCCAAAATTATGCGCACCAGTAGTGGACGGATCCGAGAGAAGACGGCTTGTGCCATCAATAAGGTAATCAGTGTACTTGTAATAATGCATCACAACAAGGTACTACCGCAAGACTATTGTCGATACCTAGATGTACTTCTGTACTGGCAGAGGGACCAGTCACAGTATTTATTCCTCTGTCACATGCCACAGACTCGGCTCAGATTCAGTTCTGGCTGGTTGAGTTAATTTGCTTTTTCGTCTTGTCTTCTGTTAAATCCAGGTTCTAATGGGTCGTGTCCCCGACCGAGGAGGAAGACCGAATGAGATTGAACCGCCGCCCCCAGAGATGCCCTCCTGGCAGAAGAGGCAGGATGGCCCGTCTGGTGGCTATGGCGGTGGACAGCATCACGGAGGAGGCGGCAGAGGTGGTGGCGGTGGCAGAGGTGGCTACGACCAGCATGGTGGCAGGGGAGGAGGTGGTTACGAACGGGGTGGAGGTTACGATAGAGGTGGAAGAGGAGGCCGAGGGGGTAAGGTTCAGGGTGGATGGTCAGATGGTGGAGGAGGTGGTGGTGGAGGTTATCAAGGCCACTACCAAGATGGACATGGAGGTGGACATCAGGGGGGAGGAGGGAGAGGAGGCTACGGAGGAGGAGGAGGTGGTGGTGGTGGTGGTGGTGGGGGATACCAGGGCTACCAAGGAGGTCCTAACTATCCTGGAGGTGGAGGTTACCACGGTGGAGGTGGACACCAAGGTGGTGGCTACCAGCAGGACGGCTACCACCAGGACGGAGGCCGCCCCCAGGAGAGAGGGGGTCGGGGTGGCCGTGGTGGCCGAGGAAGAGGAGGCCGTGGCGGGGGAGGTGGACAAGGAGGAGGCTGGGGTGGCAGAGGAGGTCAGAACTACAACCAGGGTGGACAGTTCGAACAGTTCTTCCAGCACGGAGGCCATCAGTACAATCAGTCAGGCTTCGGCCAGGGCTACTACACAAGCTGAGACCGCCAAGGCAAGTCACCACAGCAAGGTTTGCGCATCAGTGGCTCTGGACCTGGGACGAGCGCACAAAGGAAAAAAAAAAGCCACAGAGAAGTACATGAAGGAGTCGGGTGTCATTTCAAAGCCCTGTACTGTGTTAACATCCTTGAGAAACGAGATGGGGACCTTGACGTCAAGCTGCAGTCACTTTGGTTTTGTGTTGTTGGTTTCTGGCAGAAAAAAGTCCATTCTCATCCAATAGCTCACCAATACACTTGGGTTCAGTGTGTATCTCTGTGTGTGCGCTTGCACGCACCACAAACCATTAATGTGCCATAGTAAAGGGTTTTGCTGGGTTGAGCTTGAATAGAGTAGCCAGGGCTAATCTTAATGGGTGAACCAGGCTGTGTTGACCAGGATGAAGACAAGCCTTATTACAGAGATTTTTTTTGAAGATGGAGACCTGTGGAAGGGTTTTGCTTTTTTCATTGTTGCATCATTTCACATTGACATACAGATGTTCTTATGGGTCATCTTATTTTCATTAGACAAAGTTTAAAAGTTTAAAAACTTTTGTTTTGTTCAGCACTAGGTTACATTTTTCCATTCAAACAGTTGTTTGGTTTCAGAATGGATTCGTGGCCATCTAAAGTATGAATGTTCCTCGATTGTTTACAGACAACCTTTGACCACCATTTCCTTTATGTAATATTAAATACATTCAAACAGGCCACCCAATGCTGCATTGTTGTGTACATAATATGGAAGTGAAGAGTGCTTAAAAGAGTGAATGGAAAACGTGTGTAAATTTAAGAGTTCCCTAAATTTTCATCTAGGAAATGACAAATATTTGGAGATGTGTTGGAGAGATGTTATGCTTGACTGTGCAAACTAATAAAGCGCTCCCTCGCGATGAATTTACTGTAGACTAAAATGTCCATACAAAGACACATTTTTGTGTGAGATTGACGTATATACTAGGCTAATGGGTATTTAAAGTTGTATTTCTGAGAAGCTTTTTTACGGTCACTGAAATGGGAAGCACAAAGAACCATTAGCTCTGTTCGCTAGCGTCTTAAGATCCAATGGTTTTATTTTCCATGTGGCGCCTAAACAATCTGGTCCAAATTCTGGTGGTGTAATTAAGAATTGTTAAATGGAGGTCGTCATTGAAAATAGCTTTGTTCAGAAGTACCGCTTAAACCATGTCATCTGATTTGCAACGCTACAGTTGTGTTGTATTGACTACACCGAAGTTGTAGGCTACCTGTTTATACATCATATATATTAAAGCTCTGACCATGCTAAATGCTAATTTCAATGTTAACACTGACATTTCTGGGATGGACTACCTATTTAAGCTCATGAATGTGTGTCCATTGAAAACCATTGTGTCACTAAACCATGAAATGACAAGGGCTAATGCAAAATGAAAAGCACTGGTTTGTAACCAGTCTCAAGTGAAAGAGCAACTGCATTTTAAATATGAAAACCCACAGGCCGTTTTATGTTACACTGTTTAATGACACTATTGCCAAACAGTACTGAAACTATGATGTGCGATGGATATATAATATTAGATTAAGGTAACAAGGCGCCATGTTCGAAATTTTTTGACTTCATGGTGGGCCGGACATGTTAAATCACATCTAGAGATCATAGACTTTCAGAAAATGTGTAGTTTATGTTGTTTGACCTGTGTATGTACTCTTGGTTTATTCATAGGCAGACATCCCGAGTTTCCCGGACGCTCTGGGAGTCTCCTGTATTTAGACAGTGGCTCCCGGACGCCCGTGAGTGATATAAAATCTCCCTTAAGTCAGAAGTGAGAGTGTGTGTGTGTGAGAGCATCAGTCCCATGTAGTATTTTTGCTGACATAAGCTATACCTTAACAGATGACATGTGTCTCTCGCATCATCAATTCATTTAGTCATTAAATAAAAGCTTCTTGCAAAAAAAAAAAAAAAAAAAACAAAAGCATGCATTTCACCCTCAAATAAAGTGCGTGTGCATTGTGCATCTATATGCACAGCAGTTTTCTACTGTGCTTGGTAGAAGTGTGGTAGAAATATATACACCATATTTCCACTGTTTGTTTTAAATACATGTGAGTTTAACAGTTGGTGTATAAGCTATTTTAAAATATTTTCTATATATATAGAAAATATTTTATATATATAGAAAATATTTTAAAACAAAATGTATATATACTTTTTTTCCTTTTGGCAGGCGGGGTGATTTTCTGCAGATTGGGGGTGCATTCTACTTGGCCCTCTAGGCCATGGGTTAGGCAAGTGACCTGCTGCTTACACCACCAACCAGTAGGGAGCGCTGTTTGCTGTAGCGTTCAAATCTCAAGGTAAACTAAGAGGAAGGACTTCATTGAAAGTAGCAAGCCACTAGATGCATTGGGTTTTTTGATGCAAGTGACACTGTAGATGCTGAAAGATGATGGAATTGCAACTGCACATGTAAACATTACTGAACTGTTTGGAGACAGACAAAACCTATCGAACCATGCCATTTTAGCAGCGACATGTTTCGCGGTTTTCAAAGACCAACTGGTTTTACTAGTGGACCCCAAAACGGTCCTCCTGGTCCTCGCTATGGATATGGAGCCCCGTACCCACCGCCTTATCATGGGCAGCCGGGCTTGGCTTACCGAGGTCCTCCCCCTGGCCACCCACCTGGACCTCCATGTAGACCCACGTACATGGACGTGAGTAATTTAAAACAAGATCTGATACGTGTAACGTTGTAGTGTCTGGCAACAATAGTCCGATGTTAATTAAGACGAATGCAAGTTTAAGACCAAGCAACAAACAAGCCACCTCCATTTTTTCTGTAGGCACGGCCTTTCGGAAGCCTGTCTCTTGACCACAGTATGGTCATTACTGTTGGTAGCCAGCACAACATAACGCCCCACCAAACCCAAGACCAGGCTCGCAGCTGGGATGACAGGTTCGAATTGTTTGCGTTGCGCAATTTTTAAATGGTCCAGTGTATATTTGGTTTAGAACCTAAGTCCATTGTGCATTTATTATAGCACCTATCGATAGTTTATTTTAACATTCCAACGTATTTTTGCATCATGATATGGCCGCTTATTGTTTTACTGACGTGTTCCAACCTCTAGTGAGAAAGCAGGGGAGGCATTCCTCAGAAGTTTGGCAGCCAAAGAGAAGCAGTCAAAACCAGATGGGAGAGAAGGAGAGGCAACAGATACTAGCTGGGGCCATTACAACAAACAGACATTGGAAAGAGGGAGGAGCAGGAGCAAGAGTCCCCTGGAAAAACAGAGAGACCGCAGCCGCAGCAGGGGCAAGAGCAGAGGGCGCAGCCGTGCTAAGAGCCGGGCACGCAGCAAAAGCAGAGCCAGGAGCAAGAGCAGGGCCAGGAGCAAGAGCAGGGCCCGGAGCAAGAGCAGGGCCCGGAGCAAGAGCAGGGCCCGGAGCAAGAGCAGGGCAGAGCAGGCCCGGAGCAAGAGCAGGGCCCGGAGCAAGAGCAGGGCCGGAGCAAGAGCAGAGCACGGAGCCGCAGCCGGGGAAAGAGCCGGGCTAGAAGCAGAGCCCGGAGCAAGAGTCGGCCCTGCAGCCGCAGTCGAAGCAGGAGCTGCCCAAGGACCCGTGGCCGGAGTCAGGTCAGAGACACTGGCTATGCCCTCAGCAGGGAGCTTGGAAGTGGAGGCAGTGGACAGAGCAGCACCAGGCAATCCGGTTTGTCCTCAAAGGTGGATCTTTTCAATGAACTCAAGCAGCTTTTGCAGAGCAAGGGCCTGGAAGACTCCCTTTCTGTGGTGAAGAAGGCCCTCCTTGCACAGCAGGCCCAGGTAATAAAAATAAATAAGACATATTGAAGGAATGCCCCAGTACTTAACATACCTGCAGTTACATTTACATTTATGCATTTAGCAGACACTTTTGTAAGCCACGGTGGATAAAAGAGGATAAACTTTCAAGCACAATTTAAAACCTAACTAAGAGTGTAACTTGGGGGTAACATAGGGCTTTAAAAGGGTATTAAGGTAGATGGGGAGCAGATCCATCATAGGCCAACATTAGTGCTTTGGCAGCGACTAAGGGTAGCCAGTGGAATTCAATGAACAGAGGTGTGACTCATTGTGCTCATTTTGGCTGGTTGAAGAACAGATGTGCAGCTGCATTCTGGAACAGTCTGTAACAGTCACAGCGCAGGCTGGAAGACCTGTTAGTAGGGCATTGCAATACTACAGGCGAGAGATAACCAAAGTCTGTACCAGGAGCTGAGTGGCGTGTTGGTTTAGGCATGGCCTGATCCTCCTTATGTTGAATAGAGAAAACCAGCACGACCGAGCTACAGAGGCAGCATGATCAGCAAAGGTCAGACAGTCATCAATCATGACACCCAGGTTTCTTGTAACCTTGGTGGGAACAACAGAGAAGGATTACAGTACTTTTGTCATAAAATTATATGACAAGTGAATATGTACTAAAGATCAAAGGCGTCCAAGATAACAAAGTTTTCTCTGACTGATATGTGCTATGTGCTATGTCCTATGTGCTTTATTTCAGCAGAGCTTTCAGCCTGCCAGTCCCTCTCCTGCACCAGTTCAGGCCCCTGGATCTCCACATGTTCCCCAGGCCTACCCAACAGTAGGCCTGTCTTCCCAAATGCTGGAGGTGACAGACAGCTCGCTTCTCCCCCATGAGAGGGTGTCACAGGACGGCAGTGGCTTCTCCCGCATCCTGGGCATGATTGGTGAGCCAGGCCCACAGACCACAGAGGAGCTGCAACGGCGCCAGGCTCCGGTCGTTAGCAGCAACATCGGCAACATTGAGGACGAGGAGGAGTTCCTGTATGGAGACAAGGACACAGATCCCACCCAGCCGTGCGGTCTAGGCACCCCGGCAAGGCTACCGGGTGACTCTCAGACTTCAGCGCCATTGGTGGCATTGTCGGGGATGCCAACTCCACTTCAGCAGTTCAAGGCACTGCTGGGAGACCCAAGCATGAGCCACATCTTCAAGCAGGCACAGTCAGCGCTGGCTATGACCAGCGTGAACAGGGGGATCCCAGCGACGAGACGCAGTGCCACACCGGAGCAGGAAAAGGAGGCCTCAGCCCACAAGCACCGAGCTGGCAGCCCGGCCAAAAATCACAGAGAGGAGACGCCCAGTAGTGCTGAGTTTGAAAGAGTCAAAAGTCTCCTGAAGAACATGGGACTTGCTCTGAGTACGGCAGAAATTTCCAAGATTGCCTCCAAGCTGCGTGATGTGTCTAAACGATCTTCACATGAGTCGTCACACTCATCATCCAGAGGTGAGTAGTATCAATCCTTGTCTGTTAATAAAAATTTGGTTCTCAACAAATGGTGGTGATTTTAAGTTCAGGCAATCCATGGGGTCTTAAAAAGTCTAAAATTTAAAAATATGAATTTAAGGCATTACAAAGTAAATGTAGTGAAATGTTCAGTAGGTTTAGAATACATTTAGATTGGGTCTTTGTGTGGTCTGAGTTGTGAATAATTATTGCAGATACACCTGTGTGAAACATGCCTGTTGCTCTAAGTGTGTCTTCTATTTAAGGGGACGTGGACATGTTTTTTCATTTGATGCTGTTAGTTGGGAACATAGAATCCATAAATTTTACTTCAAATCCCACAAACCTGTGGAATTTTTTTTTGCCGGAAAGGGCGTCACGTTGGTCTTAAATTTCAATCATAATGGTTATTAAAAAGGTCTTTAAAAGCCTTCAGTTTATGTTGTTAAACTGCAGAACCAGCAGAAAGTTTTTTTTTTTTTTATTATTTGGTTGATTGATTGTTTTTTTTATTATTATTATACTTGCATTTAATAACAAGGAATTCATAGTCATTGCAAAAACATAAAACTGACCACACCTGTCCACACCATATAGCACAAAAACCTGTGCAGATCTGCTGCAGCATAACATATCAACCCGTCAAGGCTGTAAAATGTGAAGTGTATCAGTCTGATCTTGAAAACTGATGCTATTTTTTTCTCGTGTGATTTTTAATAGAGCCCTCTGACTGTGTGTGTGTGTGTGTGTGTGCGTACGCACTCTTTTGTCAGGGTCAAAGTCGGAGAGCATGGACAGCAAGTATCAAAAATCCAGCTCGGAGGATAGAGGTCATTCCCATAGGGACAGGGATGGCGATCATCATGAGAAGGTGCGTCGCTTTGCCTATTTTTTTAAACCCTATTTTTTTAAATGTTATACCTCCTCAAGATAGAAATCTGTAATACTATGCCATTACGGTGTTATATAGAAGTCAGAGATTTGTTATTATGGTAATACTATTGTAATGTATGCCTAGTTATTGAATAATACAGCATTGGTTGTTTTTAAGGAGGGAGAAAGAGATCGAAGTGATAAACACGACACTGGAATGAAGAGGAAAGAAAACTTGGTGAAAGAACTGGAGAGCATTTTAAAACAGGAAGGTAAAGGCATTATGTCTTTATGTGTTACATGGATGTGTATCACTAAAAGACAGTTTATGTCATGTGTCCAATGAATGCTTTTCAGGGTCAGGCAACTTGATGCCAGTGATTGGCTTCTATTGTAAGCTGTGTGAGGAGTTCTTTGGTGATCTGCTCAGCGCCCAAAGGCATGAGGGCCCTTGCAAGCGTTCCAGAGAGGAAGGAAAGGTTTGGGTGTGTGCCTGTATGTTTGTGTGTGTGGCAGCAGTGCTTTTATGTAGAAGGCAGTTTGGGAATGTGTCTGCTAATTGAACCACAACCATAACCACTATAATCATAACACACATAACAGAATACAACTTATTAAAGTTCATGTTCTTAATTTCCCCTGAGATGAGTAAAGCACATATCTACCTACCAACCTTCTTATCTTACCATAGCTTTCGAAGTGCTTTAGAGATTTGTATGATGGCTAGACTAAATAGTCTTGTAATTGTCTGTTTTCAAAAGCAAAGTGGGTTGGAGGAATAGTTTTGTAATTGTTTCTTTTCTTTAGGGACCCATGGCCAAGTTGTACAGCGACACAAATCAAAACTTAGGCCAGTCATCGCAACACTCCACAGGACCTGGACACCAGGAGAAGAAGCGACCCGTGGAAGATGACAAGGGACCTCGCAGAGACAAACGTGAACTGAGCCCTGGACACTGGTCCAAAAAGAGGGCCCGGGAGGACCCAGACCACAAGGATGAGAGGGTTTCTGCCAGACTCACGGAACCCATCAAAGTGAAGCAGGAACCCAAGGAAAGGGAGAGGACCTCCTTGGTAGAGAACAGTAACAAAAAAGACAGTTCAGACGATGACTCGGACTATTCTACCAAAGGCGGCAGTGAAAAGAAGAAGAAAAAGAAGGAGAAAAAGAAAAAGAAGAAGAAAGAAAGGAAGAAAGAGAAGAAGGAGAAGGACAAGGAGGGGAAGAAAAAGGAGAGAAAGTCTTAGGCAAAGTCCCCTTAGTTGTCACTCTAGAGGCATTCTTTGGCTTTATTTCCCCCTCATTCAGTTGGTTTCATTTACCCACAAGAAATTATGCTTCTGTCTGGAAAAAGTAGAACCCATGTTCTTATTTTTTTTTTCTTTTTTATTAATCCACAACATAAAGTGGGCAACAGCATCCATCGGCAGTGACCTGAAACACCAGAATTTCCTCATATCAATCACAAATCCAGACAGTTAAAAATAACAATGTAGAACAGTTATCTCATGTTGCTTACCTGGGAAATCCTTTGTTGATGTATGGCGATGGCTAACTGTATTATTCTGTTAAATATGTTGGTGTGACTGCCATTCTGAGGTGTTACAATTTTGTGGATATTTTTGCAAATAAACTCACTATGTGGTTTCCACATGTGATCTTAGTGGGTACAGAGTCAGTGATGTTCCAAAGCCTCATATATGTACCCTTTTGTTAACAGAGTGGATCATTTAAAAATTATGGATTTTGCAGTGTGTTTGCTGAGAAAAGACTAATTTGAAATGTAGGGGTAAACCAAGTGTGAGCTTTATGTTAAAAGCAATAGTTGGAAGGAGTGGGGACCTGGCTGTTTCTGAAATGCTATACTGCTGCTGTACTACCTACTGCATACAGCTTGTATGGAGCCTGGCAAGTGCCAGTGTGAGATTTTCTTTGTTGTATCAGGAGAATGCGCTCCCATTTGACTAAATAGCATGCAAATTTTATAGAACAGACTTAATTTTACTGACACGCGATTTAGTCAAACGAGTGTGCATTCTCTTGGTAGAGGTTCACAGTCTTGCAATGGTACGTCTTTGGCTCCAAATTTCTATACAGTATAGAGGACCTCAGTAGCCATCTGGAAATCAGCATCTGTATCTGCGGCTCGACATTTTTTCATGTAATTACACGCCAGTCCAGTAGAGGGAAATATCTCAGCAAGCCCTCTATAATGTTAAAAGAGAAGAAATGGGGTCAGAAGAATACCGCAGAAACAGCCCTAGAGAGAGTAATGAGCTGACATAGGGACTGTGGATTCAGAAGTCGCAGTGCCGTCTGTTGACTAACATCGCAGACGACTTGCAGTATGGATCATTCAGCATCAGACACTGAGACCGATGACTACAACAAGCCCTTGTTGCAGCGCAGAGAGGAAAATGCAGAAAAAGGTAAAAACAATCACAAATGATCTCTAGTTCTCTTGATTACAGGCAAACAAGCCAGAAAGGGCTAACGTTAGCAGTATTTACCTTGGACGCTAAGACTTGTATCCAAGGTATCAAACGGTGTGCAATAACATGTTTACTTTATTAATGTTGCTTAGGTACAGCTGATGGTTGTGATAGACGACTTTCTGCAATGTCACAAAGTTATGTTATTGTAAATAATTGATGATCACTTCCCAGCATATTGCTGCTATTGTGTATTGTGTTTTGAGATCAAAACATCGAGCCTATTCACCCTGATGAACTGCCAAGAGCATAGCTATCCGACTTGAGTCTTCGTTTACAAGCCTTGACACACTGCAGTCGATTAAAGTGCACACGGGCATAAAAAAGCACTATTGATCTTTGTCACACGGAAAACACAAAAGTCCTCACTTAGCTCTGGGTAAGTCACGGGATCTGGACGTAGGTAATAAGAAAAGGGCGTCACCAAAGTTAACTATCAGTGGAAGATCGACATTTGTATTGAGATGCACACTGAGTACTGTGGCTTTTGTGAACTTTTGGAAAAGCAGTGTCCGATTCCTGATTCCTTTCCTCTTCACCATCTCCCCTCTACACCCCGCAGCTCCTGCCTGTTGGTCAGCGCGCTACGGACTGGCTGTGCTGGCCTGCTATGGGTTCTTTGTGGCGTACGCCCTGCGGGTTAACCTTAGTGTGGCCATGGTGGACATGCTCAACACAACCAGTTCCAGTAATACCAGCCAGTCAGTCTGTCCGAGACACAGCAGCACAGCTAGACCCAAACACAACCATACTGTAAGTCAACCGTTTCTCAGCCTCCCTCTGTACCATCGTGAATGAGAAAAGTGTATTTGTAATAGAAGGATACTATTTCTTAATTTTCATGATAGATTAAGAGTATGAGTTGGTGTGTGAGTGGCATAATGGAATGTCAGGAATATAAAGTCAATAAACTGAGCTTGTAATGGTTTGAACTAGTTGAATGTTGAGGACATTTTCTCCCTTGATATAGTTGTCCTAATTCTCCTGTGACCGATTAGTTCAGTTTGAAGGGTCATATGCTTTCCTTGTGATAAATTTGAATGAAAACTTGGTGGACCTTGGACAGGTCCTATGTCAGATTAGTTGTCTGTGTAGCCTGTGTACATCCTTGTGGATTCTGATTTTACAAATATGCATGTAATGGGGGACTGAAACCTAGATCAGAGTGTATTGAGCAAAATGCAAACATGCAGTCAACTGGCTTGACTGTCATGAGGTGTCATGGCACATTTTCAGAGAAAGCATCACTGGAACATTTCAATTTCAAGAGCAGCTTGACTAAATTGTGAAAATTCCTCCGCAGGCTAATGTTTATGACTGGGACTCTGAGACGCAGGGTTGGATCCTGGGGTCGTTCTTCTATGGATACATAGTGACACAGATACCTGGTGGCTACCTGGCACGCAAGTATGGCGCCAAGTGGATTCTTGGCTTCGGGATACTGTGCACTGTGGTCTTTACCTTGCTCACGCCAGTGGCAGCAAACCTTGGGCCCGGCTGTCTCATTGCCGTGCGAGTGCTGGAGGGCATTGGAGAGGTAAACTTAGCACGTCTCTTATGAAAAGTGGATTAAGAGAGGTTGTTTAGCCATGTGTGTGATTTTCATCTGTAACAGGAAGGCTACACTGAGTGCATAAATGCACCGCTCTGTCATGATGCACCAAGTAGCTTGCACTGTAATCAGTGGAACAAGCTACGCCAGATGAGCTTTGTGCACACACGGAATACTTCACTTCTAATTCTAATTCTAATTCTAAGTTTAATTCTAATTCTGAAAGTATGCTCCACTCCTGCTAGGGGGTTTCATTTCCCGCTATGCACACTATGTGGGCGTCCTGGGCCCCCCTCTGGAGCGCAGCCGCCTCCTCACCATCTCATACACAGGTACATGGTGTTCGTGTGAAAAATCCTGTAACTCATGTTGAAGCTACCCTGTGTCTCATATGTCATTAATAGTCTGATTTGTTTAGGTGCTCAGTTGGGAACGGTGGTTGCCCTTCCATTGTCCGGCATGATTTGTTTCTACCTTGATTGGACCTATGTCTTCTATGTGTTTGGTGAGCTTTTAGTCCATTTGTGTTAGTGATTTTAGTACAGGTATTTCTCATTTCATTCCCATTAGACCGTTTATTTTATGGAAATGAATTTAGCCTCAAGGAGAATTTGTGTCTGAAGTGGCAAAGTTTCCCTGTTAGGTGTGCCTTTTTCCAATATAACCTCAAATATTGACAGTGTCGCAGAACAACAGAATTGCATGAACATGTTTATGGCGAGCACATGACTGGCTTATGCCCATTGGACAACTCTGGTTTTATAATAAGTATGCTACTTCCTTAGAGTGAACATGAGTAAGTTATTTTCACTGTTTTGCCTGTGCCATTTCAGCCTTTGGAAGAATAGGAAGGGGAAGCTTCTGTTTTCTTAAAATATTTAAACCCGCTTAGTCATGCATTGGTCTACAGAGAGGGTTAACATATAGCAAGCATGGTTAAAAAAGTTACTGATGAGTCTTTGTAAATGTAACCCCTGAAGGTTTGTGTGTGTGTGTGTGTGTGTGTGTGTGTGTGTATGTGTATGATATTTTCAGGAACTTTTGGGTTGCTCTGGTTTGTACTCTGGGCTTTACTCGTGTCCAACACACCCAGCGACCATCCCAGGATATCTGAAGGAGAGAGGACCTACATCACTGCCTCCCTCAGACATGAGGTAGCCTTTCTGTCCATTCTCAGTATCAGACAGTAGCTTTAGAACTTTACAACCTCCTTTCATTCTCATTCTCATATTGAGGAAGGTCAGAACATGTGGAAAAATCTACAGTCCCACAATAATAAACACCACGATAAACAAGAAACAAAACCAAACAGCAGTGAAATAATATATGATCAACAGAATGTGGGTATTATTTATTAAATAATCGATGCATTGTAATCTTGTTGCAGCTGTCTCCATCCTCTGATTATATACCCTGGGGAGCCATTTTAACATCTTTGCCTTTGTGGGCGATAGTAGTCGCCCATTTCTCTTACAACTGGACATTCTACACTCTGTTGACTTTGCTTCCAACCTACATGAATGACATCCTTGGCTTTAGTATTCAGGAGGTAAGAGAGTTTAACACAATGAATAATGCCTTCATTTCTCAACTCTTCTGATGAGTACAAAAGCTCACAGACACAACATTCATAAATAGTATGCTGTAATGAATATTGTATTGTTGATGTTGAAATGTTGAACTCATTTAAAGAATATACTGTTGAAATGTGTGATGCAGCTGTATATGACCTCAGATCATGGAAAGGAGCTTACAACTGTTTCCTGGCAGTTTTTTTTTTTTTTTGGGTGTGGATCAATGCTAGCTTTTCACCTTTGACCTTTTTACCTGTCCCAGAATGGATTCCTGTCAGCCTTGCCCTACCTGGGCTGCTGGATCCTGGCGCTGTTGGGCGGTCAGTTGGCAGACTACCTGAGGGAGACTTGTATGTTCCGCACTGTTGTTGTGCGCAAGGCCTTCACCCTTGTTGGTGAGTGAGGAAGAGTCTGCTCCTGTCTCTGTGTTACTCTTCTCTCTGTTTCACCATTATCAGCAAATGAGGATTGTCTCACATTTCTAGACTTGTTTGTAGCAGTAGTTTTTAATGTTTTTTATTCAGTTATATAGTTTTTATTAGTTCAACTCTTATCAGCAATTCTAAGTCCATGGCAGTGGCAAAAAGAAATAGCCTAAGCCAAATTCTTAAAAGTGCATTTCAAAATGTCCTGTATATGTCACACAAAGGATTAGGCTGTGTTGCATCTTTTTTGAAACAAAGTGATGGAGATTCAGCCAGTGAGCCTGACATACGTTATGTTGTTATCTCATAACCCAAGTGGGAAATCGACTGCAGAATTTTTAACCTGCTCCCACCCCTTTAGTCATATCTAGGTTTGACATGTACAGTGTAGTGGTCAGTGTAATTACCCAGAATTGAATCTTCTGTTTACATTCACCCCTGGAATTTTATTTCATGATACAATAGTTAGGTGCTTTCTCAGCATGAATTGTTGTGAGCCTGGTAGTAATTGTCGTGAGCTGGATTGTTGGAACATTGTTTCTAGCATGTGTGAGGAATTTGGAGTTACCCAGTTACTATATTGTTATTATATGAGCTCAAAACATATAATATCTTTACCACAAGAGTGCTAAAGAGGGCATGGCTCATGTTGGTCATGGGTTTGGTTTTGCTGAAAGGTACCAAACCATTCTATTGGCATCACTTGTGTGTGGAAAAGTTGGATGTTTTGCACTGTGGTTGATGTGCCGTGACAGAACTTGGCCATAACATTCCCACTACAGTACTGATAAGGAACTAACGTGACTTTCATGTGAGACGGCTCTGCATGGTGATTTTGAGTCATTTGCAGCAGAGCTAGCCTGAAACCAGGAGGTCTGATTTGCTGTGTCATCATGGATGCTGATTTAGCATAAGCTGACCGTGTTGCCTGTCACACAGATCCTCAGGAGAATGGCATAGGGGGGGAGAGGCAAAGCAATTAGATAGACAACAGATATGGGAAGTCTGGTCTGCTGAGTCAGATTTGCTGTGTCAGGGGAAGTAGAAGGTCAGCTGATACAAAGCAGCTAGTAGAGCAATGTCTGTGGGTTAACAAAACACAATTTTAAACAAGTACACACAGAATATCAACAGTGGTACACTTCATAATGTTCACAAAGTGATTGTGAGTTGTGGTTTACTTTGTACTTGAAATGTCCTGGAGAAAAATCTGTACATGGCAGTTCATGTGATGGTGTGCAAGAAGAACTGAACCAAAGAATTTCCCACATGGTCCCATACCTGAGCCTGTGGTTTCTAACATTGTTGAAATATGGCTTAAAAGTAAGTTTATTTCATTGAGGAAATTTGGTAACTTCTGTAACTCTTGACTTGTTTGAGAGACGAGTGCAGTGTGGATGCAGGTATGTTGGATGCAAGCTACTAGACACAAGGAACATGCAAAGAAGGTAAATTCAAGAGCAGAGCTGCCTACATCACAGGACTTTTACTGATTTGTTAAAGCAACATTATGGAAGAATTAACATTGATGCTCCTTGACATCAACATTCAAAACTATTTAGCGATAAATTGGTGCCCAGTTATCGAAAATACAACTGAAAGAAATGATCCTATCACAAAAAAGAGTTCAGGGTCATGGTAGCTGAGTAAATGAGTAGCCTAATGTGTGTGTGTGTGTGCGTGCGTGTGTGTGCGTGGTGTGTGTGTGTGCTTGTAAATCTACAGGAATGGTTGGGCCGGCGCTGTTCCTGATTGCTGCTGGCTACACAGGCTGTAACTACACACTGGCTGTGGCCTTTCTCAGTGCCTCCTCATCGCTGGGTGGTTTATCTGCCTCTGGCTTCAATATCAACCACCTGGATATCGCACCCTCGTAAGAGAACACAGCCTTCACTGATCTGGACAGTTCAAATGTTCTTATAAAAACTGATGAATTAAAAACAGCTCTATATGACGGACCCCATTAAATGTTTCTATTTTCTTTGATAATGATTGCTGAATTATGACAGTCTTGGCCATAATCTTGGCCTTGACTCATAAGCTACCGTGGTTGTTCTCTTGTGTTACTGTTTATTCAGATTTTTTGTCTTCTGTCTGCAGTTATGCTGGAATATTGCTTGGAATCACCAACTCCTTTGCCACCATCCCAGGAATGGTTGGACCAGTCATAGCAAGAGCACTGACTAAATCAGTAAGTCTTTTTAAGACTTTTTTTCCTAGTAGATGATGCTACCACTTACAGCTCATCAGTTCAGACTGTCGTCAAGAAGACAGTGTTGGCAAAGATTTTACTCACAATTTGAGACATCTTTTATTTGAATGTTATGTAATGCTGATGCATTTTACAAGAGGCACGTTATGCAAAAGAGCTGAAAAATTCTCTCACTGTTTCAGCTCTCCTCTTTCTTATTTTAGAACTCCATTTAGGAGTGAAATTATGTTCTACTTTGTGAGAACCTTTCCATCATTAATTCAGTGTCCTTTGGTTTTGTCTGTCTAGAACACTATTGCAGAATGGCAAATTGTGTTCTACATCTCGGCGGGGATTAACCTGTTTGGAGCGGCCTTCTTCACAATGTTTGGGCGAGGAACAGTACAGCCGTGGGCAGTTCAATGGACACGGTCTCAATGAGGCTCACGATGCAGGATGCTATCGGTTTGAAGGAGGATGCATGCGGTATGACCAAATCAATGGACACTAAACTTTGGGATCTTAGCTCTTAGTTGAATGTTACATTCGCACAATTATCAAAGGAGATTTAATTTTTTTTATTTTTAAAATATGTAAATATTTTAATACTTTTTTTCATTATTATTTTGTATGTTTGTCACCTTCGATGTCAGTGCTGCAGTCTGCAAGTGGATCTCTATTTTGTATAGTGGCCTGTGTTGCCCAAAAGTTATTCCTCAAGTTTACCTGACTCCAGCATGAAGTGGCATTCCTCTAATTGATAGAAGGAACAATTCTGTCTATGGTAGTTTAAAACTTGATAGAGTTCTGCAGAGGAACTTGATCTTGAACTTCTCCATTTTCTCAGTCCACAGTCTATGTAAAAGGATCCTGGTCTTCAAAGCAACTGAAAGCTGTAAAAAGCTTTAGTACTGAAATTTAAGACATTAAACGATTTCAACTACATTAGATTTCGTACTAAGTTTGTTACAGTAAGAAATTGACCTACAAAAGGAAACTAGAGTTTCTCTCCTTTGTCATGTTGATGGATGATGATTCTGCTATTAAGATTTGATGAATGTGATGATATTTCCTAAATTAAATTATTGCTTGATTGAAAGCACATATTGGTGAGGGAGTAGCCTTTTGATTAGATTACCGTGACCTCAGATAATTTCTATATGATTCACATCTTATATCTTATTCACATCTTATTCTTTTGAAATACTGACATTCCTGATCTTACAGAAACTGTGTTGAACATGTTAAGTAACTATTGAGGATCTGTTGGTGTTCTCCTTGGTTTTTGAAAGCCAGTACACACGTATGGACTGTCTATTCAAAGTTCGCTAATTCACAGGCCTTTATTTTGCAAAAATAGGACTAGACAGAGGAGGTTATTATTTTCTGACCAAAAGTACGCTAAACGCAGACCAACCAATGGCTTTCTGTCATGTATCTTGTTATGTATCTTCAACTACAGTAATCTTCAATGTTATCATAATACTGCTTTAGATCTTCATAAAACTTTGTGTTTCATCTGCAAACACCTTTAACATAGTGTTCTTGAAAAGCTGTCTGTCCAGCAGGTTGGATTACAAAGGCTGGATCCTTGACAGAACTTTAACGCTTTGTCTGATTGTAGTAGTTGTAGCTCTGTCAAATCAAATCCATCAGTAAACGTCTGGTTAGATGTCTGATATCTCCTCTCCTAAACGTGCCTTATAATTAGATTAATAAGCGGGATGCACTTTTGGTTTCAACTAATTCAGGAAAATAACACTGAATACATATTTTTGACATGCTGCATCCTTTCCTAGAATGTGATGTAGCCTGTTGTTTGAAGGCCTATCTTGAACACTTCTGTCATATAGTTGTCATTAACATTATAATTCACCAATCACTAGCCTACATGAACAAATAAAATACTGCAGACAGGATTTTAGCCATGATGACTGCTCCAGCGTCTGGAGTTAAGAACTAACTCAGGTGGAATTTTGACCAGCCATGTTCTCTTGTTTTCATCTTTTGCTCTTAATGAATTGTCAGATGTGATGTATTCATTTTTGGCGTGAAGACAGCAGGTGCTGATGTGCGTCTTGTACTGCGTCTTTTTTTTCTTTACATACAAAACGTCACTCTAGAATGTGTGTGACCGTTGATTCATCTGAGACAGCATCATTCAGCTAATTAACTGAAATCAGTTCAAAGATGTTTCAGCTCAGATCAGAAGGGAAGGAGTTGAATTCTTTTTTTTTCTTCTAATTTAATTTCGTAACATGTGTTTTTGAATGTATATTTTATATGTTTTTATTGTCATGTGAAGGTCGTGGTTGGTTTTAAGCCATGACCACTTTCTTTGTGCCGAAGCTGAAAAACTTTGTAATAGAAATGCATTTCCACTGAGCTGCAGCTGCAACACTTGCTGGAATACAAAGACATCCTGATGTCAAGGTGAACTTTATGTGATTTGAAATTTGAATAACGGAAGTGAGATTAAAGGTCTATCTGCACGAGGTTGTTTGTTTTCTTTATTTATTGCAAGCGCATGAGGCATCAAGCCCATTGGATATTTGTTTAAGATTTGCTACGTTATACTACGTTTAGGCTTATTCAAATCATGTCAATGGTCCAAATGAATGCACAATTAATCAATGAAGGATGTGACTGAATAATAACGCGGAGAGCACGCGAAAAAGTGTCGGTGGGTTTTCAAGGGCCGTAATTAATTGGAGACTAAAGAGTACGCAGTCTTCGTAACCTGCGCACTTGCCACAAAACGCACTTGGTTGCAACAATCTCTCGGTCTGTCGACTCTAAGATGATCTAAGATTCTAGCCTTCAAAGACAGACTTAAACTGAAATAAACTGATGTGGTGAAATGTGCATAATATGCGCACACTGACCTAACCAACAGTATTCGATGCCAACAGTAATTCTGTGAGTCACAAGTGATGCTGCTGTCCCTACAGGGGGTAGGCCTGAGTATTGCGCGCATTTGCGCAACTCCTCTTCCCCCTCCCCTCCTGAAATATAAACGGATCACCAACGCAGCTCAGCCTCTTCTGCGGCGACCGGGTATCACCAAGCGAAGCGCAGGTACAGTGTCTTATGCTTGTTATCATTATTATCCCCATTTTGCAAGTAGTAACATCCATATTAATTATGTGTGTAAGTGTTAGCATTTGCCTGGAAAAGATTTGTCGGGAAAATGACACGAGTAATGTATCAACTCGTTAGAACGCAGTGATGCTGAAGCCGACATTGAAGTGAATATCAGGCTAACCAACACTTGAGATGAGAGAACATGGCGGCGTTTGCAGGGGGAGGGATCGTGTCGCGTGGATAAATCCCCTAGACTCCCGAGTGGTCCCTGTCGCTATGGATAAAAAACAAACCTGTTCTTTTCTCTCATAGTATTTGTCGAATAGAATTGTTTTCAAGAAAGAGACGAGAAGTTAGCCAGGCCTGTACATCGGAATGTGCGACAGTGTCAGCGTCGTCGTCTCTAATTATTGCAGGTTGTTGGATAATCTTAACAGTAATAGCCCTTATGTTAACCTCAGTTAAGCTGGGAATTGGGTTAGTTGGACAGCAAGGTCACTTCTAAAGCCTGTCCTTAATACTAGTTGTAGACAGCTGGTGAGTGTCTTCTTTAAAGAAATGTCATCTGCCTCATTGTTCTGGCTGTCATGTCAGGAGGCAGGTGAGATTATTGCAAGTTTGACTTCACTGGTGTATCCCTAATGGTATTTTTTTATACGGATGTCTGTTACTCCTTGATACAGAGTGGCTTTGTTAACAGATTGAACCGCAATGCTGGCGCCCTCCCCTCCCCTCCTTTCTGTCTCCCTTTTGACTGGGTTGATGGTGCCACTGCAGCAGTTCTGGCCGTCTCCAGAAATGGCTGCGTCTTGTACTCGCCAGTGCAGTCAAGCAATCTTTGGACAAAATGGAGGTCTGCCGGTGCGCCTCCAGACATGGCGTGTGGAGTGATGCAGAGGCACACTGAGTCAGTGGCATCGATACAGTCTGTCTCGAACCACTGTCACGCCGCTGGGCTGTGCCCTGCCTGCAAAAACGCTGGGAATGTTTGCCTGACAGCCTGGTGTAAGCAGAAGGGAAGGGTGCAGATGGCACAGAGAGAGATGGCACTAAAAGAGATGGCCGTTTTTTTTTTGTCTGTGTGTCGCTTGTTTTGACATGGCTCAATCAATCGCGTGACTTCTGTTGGCCATCTCACAATAATGTGATTGGCTGTCGAACAATTGAACTGGAAGGGGAATCCTCAGCAGGGTATTTGATCCCTGCTCTGATACATGAGCAGACCTTGAGAGGCGTGGACCATGTGACCACTGCTTATGTAACAACATTACATCTTCAGTGCTATGGCTGGAACCTATTGGGCTGAGCAGCAGCAGCAGACGTGGGTCAGAGTCTGGCCTTGATTAGGCCTTCTATGCATTATTCTTAACAGAGGACATACCTGGGAGTGTGTGTGTGTGTGTGTGTGTGTGTGTGTGTGTGTATGCATGCATGTGTGTGTGCAGGCTCGTGCATTCTCACCTTCAGTACCCCTGCAGCAACTTGGAGCATACGCAGGCTACAATATGGCAGTGCAGGAATGTTGTGCAATAGGAGCGCTTGCCTTATGCCCTTGTCCATGGTGCTAGCCTGCCTGAGCCATAAAGAACTTTGACAGTGCAACTCAGTGCATGGCAAGTGTGTAGATATATACTGCTGTGTAAATATAAGACTCAGTAGTATGCCCCACAGTGAGATGGAAAGGTTTTCTTCAGCAAACAAAAAACATTCTAGCAGGGTTATAGCTAGTGATATGCAGTGTAGTGTTTTTAATTGTACAGAGAAAAGATATGGTTTGGTTTCAGTATATAAACTATTCTGGATACTTTGTCTCAAGAAGTCTTACTTTTTTGCCATGATGACATGATTTTCACTGGTCCTCATCATTCTTTTTTTTAGGCTTTTTTTGGTTTGTCTGTGTACATTTGACCTACTGCATCATGGGAAAGGAGAAGCTTCACATCAACATCGTGGTCATTGGCCATGTCGACTCTGGCAAGTCCACCACTACCGGCCATCTCATCTACAAGTGTGGTGGGATTGACAAGAGGACCATCGAGAAGTTTGAGAAGGAGGCTGCTGAGGTGGGACATGATAACTAGACAAGTTAGTTTTGTATTATGTATTGTGACCAGACACAAGAAGGCATAACAAAAAATTTAGTTGTGTTTACACGTCAAAAAGAACAGTAATGAGACAAATTAAGATGTATAAAAGGACTGCATGAAAGATGTATACTAGGTGTATACAAGGACTGTTGAAGTCTTGATAATGTGTGGTGTGAGAAGTTTTTCCAAAAAATTTAATTTGGCACTTGAGGGAAAAGGAAGACCTCAAATTCTCTGTTGTTTTCGTTGCCTAGATGGGCAAGGGCTCATTCAAGTATGCCTGGGTGCTGGACAAGCTGAAGGCGGAGAGGGAGCGTGGCATCACCATTGACATCTCGCTCTGGAAGTTTGAAACCAGCAAGTACTACGTCACCATCATCGATGCCCCCGGGCACAGGGATTTCATCAAGAACATGATCACTGGCACCTCCCAGGTACACTTTGGCTACAGACTCTGTACATGACTCAGTCCAAATCCACATCTGACATACTGATCAATTAACATATTGATTAACTTTCAACTCTATAGACAAGCCCTTGTGTGTTTTAATTAGTGTAATACAAATGACTTTATTCAATTTTGGACTTAAAAGAAGAAATCTGACGTGATTCAATTCGTAGCTCTGTTGTTTTAGGTCACTGAATGCTGTCTGTCAGAAAAAGAATGAGAAAATCTGACTGGGGCATAGGAAAATAAAATTGAAACTGAGTTTCTCTTCCCAATTCAGTTAGTGTTAGCTGCTACAGTCAGCTAGTTCACTATTTGGTCTATGTTGTATCAAATTTTCTTGTTCTTTTTCTACCAACAGCACTCAGTAACCTTGATAAACATAGCTATGGATTCCTTTAAAGGCAAAATATGTAGTTTCTGTGTATACTCGGGATGTTGTACAAATGTAAATCTCTGTGCTGTGCTCTTTGCCAGGCTGACTGTGCCGTGCTGATTGTGGCAGCTGGTGTGGGCGAGTTCGAGGCGGGCATCTCCAAGAACGGGCAGACTCGTGAGCACGCCCTTCTGGCCTACACACTGGGCGTCAAACAGCTGATTGTGGGCATCAACAAGATGGATTCCACCGAGCCCAACTACAGCCAGAAGCGCTACGAGGAGATCGTCAAGGAAGTCAGCACCTACATCAAAAAGATCGGCTACAACCCCGACACAGTTGCCTTTGTGCCCATCTCAGGCTGGAACGGCGACAACATGCTGGAGCCCAGCCCCAACGTAATTGCCTCCCTGAGTGTCCAATTACTTGCTTTTGCTGTGTGTATGTGTGTGTGTGAGAGAGAAAGAGCGAGACAGAGAGACTCTTTTCTCTCATGAATCCAAAGCACCTGTAAAAGCTGAGAACTGTAACAATTGACTAAACATTTAATCTACCGTACATTTTAATAGATTGTAAATCCAAATTGCAACAGCATTGCTCTGTTGTCCGTAGTGCCTAGTATCTCCATCTAATATGTAATTTGGATATGCCTCTGCAGATTATAATTCTGCAGATTAGCCCTCTGTTACATGATGTATTATTCAGTGGTACACAGTGCTGGCTCTGTGAATTATTTTGCACTGTTGTCATGGTGACTAAATACCACTGTCCTGCTCCCTCCTACCAGATGACCTGGTTTAAGGGCTGGAAGATCTCCCGTAAAGATGGCAGTGCCTCTGGGACCACTTTGCTGGAGGCCCTGGATGCCATTCAGCCCCCAACCCGACCCACCGACAAGCCCCTGCGTCTACCTCTCCAGGACGTCTACAAAATCGGAGGTGAGGGCGACAGCCACCAGATGGCAGGCTAGAGACACCGGCTGATGCAATCGGGTATAAAAAGAACACAGCCAGAAAGGCTCAGGATGGCCTTACTCCAAGTGATGGCAAATGCCAGCGATTCACCTCTGATCGGAGGAATGTTTAGCAAGTAAAACTTACATTACTCAAAAAAAGATGTGGAGTGATTAGGCTAATTTATACTATTTTGGGGCTTTTAAACACGTTGTTGAGGGATGTGTTGAGGTGAATTTGAATAGATACTGTTTCAGAGCTCTTGCATGAAGGCTCTCCCATCACATTTGAATTGCGTGTGGTTCATTTGAATTTCACCCAGTGGTCGAATTCAGAGAAGTAATGTTGATTTAAACGTGTGTAGGTATTGGCACTGTGCCCGTTGGCCGCGTGGAGACAGGCATCCTGAAGCCTGGCATGGTAGTGACCTTTGCTCCAGTCAACGTGACAACTGAGGTCAAGTCGGTGGAGATGCACCACGAGGCCCTCTCTGAGGCTCTTCCCGGAGACAATGTGGGCTTCAATGTCAAGAACGTGTCAGTCAAGGACATTCGTCGTGGCAATGTGGCTGGTGACAGCAAGAACGACCCACCCCAGGAGGCTGCCAATTTCACTGCTCAGGTTTGCTCCATGGCAACAGTGATGACTGTTAAGCTGTTTATGATTAAGTTTTTACTTACTGCCAACATAACATGTTTATGTAGTCATTTGAAGCCTGATGAAGAGCTGTACCCAAAATAAGGATACTTCAAACTGACACAGCCTGCTGCACTTCCTTATTCTCACTCAATACATATATTGTGTGTGTGTGTGGAACACAGGTGATCATCCTGAACCATCCCGGCCAGATCAGTGCTGGCTATGCCCCGGTGCTGGACTGCCACACTGCCCACATCGCCTGCAAGTTTGCTGAGCTCAAGGAGAAGATTGACCGCCGCTCAGGCAAGAAGCTGGAGGACAACCCCAAGTCTCTGAAGTCCGGTGATGCGGCCATTGTGGACATGATCCCTGGGAAGCCCATGTGTGTGGAGAGCTTCTCTGAATACCCTCCTCTGGGTAAGAGCCTCAGTTCGGTACACCCTCATGCACATTTATTAGCAGATTTAGTTCTAAACATTAATTAATTAATTAGTGGACTTCAGTCCTGTTTCACTTCATTAAGTTCCGCTTTATTCATTACTTTGTAATATGCAGTTACCAGCATTTGCTAGCAATGTCTCAACAAGGCATAAGCTACCTTTGCCCTGAGGAAGGCCTGAAAGTGCTAAAACACATTGGAAGTGTATAATTTTAATACATCTATACATTCACCTATGAAAATGTTACATAAAACTCTTCAAGGTACTGAGAGTTAAAGAGCAAGACTACTGTGTTATACACTTTCCTGACTGTATTCGTTTTGCTACTGAGCAAAATGTTGTTCTTGAGTTGTACTTTGACCTCTGCCTTAAAATGATCACTGGCTGGTAAGACATGCTGGCCTTGTAAGACTGACACTGGTGTCAGCTGTCTCTAACAGGATTTAAAAACACTCGAAATCTTTATTTTCTATTGAAATTTCTAGAAAATTCCTTCATTTACAGAGCTTGTAAGCTGCCATTGTATTTACGTCTCAATGCTTTCTGGGTAAAAAGTGACATCATGTGGTTGATATTGATGATGTGTATGTACAGCAACAGCTTGATTGCTGCACCTTGATTGGACCTTGATTAGATGCAACTTTTTACAACAATGGTAGCTTACAAGTGGAAGGATTTTCTAAACTTTTAGAAAACCAAAAACATTTTGAGTGTTTTTAAATTACATTTATGTAGCTGACGCCAAGGTCAGTCTCCAACATGTCTTACTAGCCGGGGATCCCTTAGTTAGTATATGATTAGTAACACGTTTGTAGCTAAGGGTGCTCTTAGCGCGCTAAGAGTGAACATTACCCAATACTATATTTTCAGATAATACACCAGGTGCAGGTCACAAAGCAGTGTCATAGTTTGATTGACGTGATTTGAGTGTCACCCCTGTATCCCTCTCTCTCTGTCAGGTCGCTTTGCTGTACGTGACATGCGTCAGACAGTGGCTGTGGGTGTCATCAAGGGCGTGGAGAAAAAGGCCCCCTCTGGTGGGAAGGTCACCAAGTCTGCACAGAAGGCCCAGAAGTCCAAATGAATGTTGTGCTTAGCTGCCAACTCCAGAGCCACCCATGGCAGAGCAGAGGTCACCCAACTTCACCCACCCGTCGGCTGCTTCAACTCCATCATCAGAGACTGGTTAATTGTTACAATGCATCGCAAAACCATCAGGAGGAAAACAACACAAAACAACTCCACCCCTAAAGTCTGAGCACCAGTAAAGACGCCACTCACAAGTCTCTAAGACAACTTGTCGCGAAAAAAAAAAAAAGAAATGGCTGTGGTGTGTGCTGACTCTCAATGAATCTTTGCGATCCCACATTCATTTATTTGTGTTCTGTTCTTAGCTTACCGCTAGTTCTAAATGTGCACAGTGAAATGGGGTTATTGACCTTGAAAAACCATGTGTGATTTTTAAAAACAAACTGGGAGAGATGCTTTTAAGTAATTCAGATGCGTCTCCCGCTCTCTCTCTCTCTCTGGAGTGCAGTCTTAGTCAAGTTCTCACGCTGGTGTCTCGCTCTTAGTGTTCATTTGCAGTTAAATATCAGGTGCTCAGTCTCAACTGATCTCTACAAAAATCAATAAAATCTTAATGAGATTTTAAAATGAGTACAGTGTGACACATTTAGCTTTAAAATGTATAAAAATGTTCTGTGTAAAAAATTACAATTGTGCAATACTCTCTAAATTTGTCCAATTGCCGGAGTGTGAAATTTACATGCACCGAGTTGTTCAGATTTTCTAGCACTTTGGATTGGCGTATCGCTGACACTGCACCAAGCACTTGTTGACTTTAATTGGCATTAGCTTTCGCACCTTATTGTTCATAAACTCAAAAAGCTTTCATGTCATATTAAAGATGTTTCAAACCAAACCAGTTTATAGTCTCTTTTCTTATGCCATGAGCAAGAGGAAGAGGAAATATGTTGATATATTTCTTATTGTCTGTCTGCGTTCACAGATAATAGAAAACTAGTGAATTAGGAGGTCTGAGGAGATATTTGCAAACATTTTGCCCTGCTTACGCCCACCTTCAGAAGGACTGATGTTACCAGTTGGTGGGAGTAGAAACATCCCGATTTCAGAGCTGCTTGATCTGTGCAGCAGACTATAGTTACTCAGCAACCCAGGTCTATATTCATGTGTTTATGAGCAGTTTACACTGGAATATATCTAAAAGTTAACTACCATGAGCAACATAACTGAATTATTTCAGCCAATCCTAACTCCTGGTTCAATTCAGAACTGATTTACCTATGAGATTTTTCAGATTATCAGCATTAGGTAAACCATCCTATAAATCTGGATAATATGACAATGTTAAAATACATTAATGTTTAATAATACTTATACTAATTCTAATAATTTCTGAATTCATTTATAAATAGTAATAACAGCGCTTCATTTTGTTTAATTTTGTGCGTTTGAAGTACCACAGAAACACCATACCAGACTGAGGACCACCCCTCCATGTTTTTACATGATGCAATTTTCAGTTCAATTTGTAATTTCCAAGATCAAGAGGCTATCAAGGATTATGTTCTCAAGTCAGGGCTGGATAGTTCACATATTACATATAAACAGTTTTGAATATTTTTTAATATTATATATATATATATGATATATTTTTAACCATATCAATTTAAGACAAGGTTGTATTGATTAGAAAGCCATAACCATATACTTAATGCAAAGCCTCGCAGTGGGCGTTTAGGGATTAAAATGATCCGATATCACACATCATCAATATTAGTTACCACTGTCCCAGGGCAGACATTTGTGTGATGATGACCCAGGACAAACATATAGACACCTAAACAAATACTGCTGAGGGCAAAGGCCAAAACGCAAAAGCCCAAATCCCCAAGTGGTTGATACTATTTACAGTGATTACTTCAGGCAAGACATTTTTCAAAACAAATCTGTACAGCAGCATAGTCTAATAATTCAAACCAGTATGGTGCTATCAGCTTGTGATACAAATGAAATGAATACATCATATGATTACATAGACATGGAGTGAGAAGGCATGTGGTCTAGAACTTTCTATGGTCTAGAACTTTCTGTTCCTAATTTTGTGGCATTTGGTTGGTGTTCCACCGCTATGATGTGGGACTCTCAGGGGTGCCGCCAGGGGGTGGAAAGTTAGGATGATTCCAATGGCCTGGCACTGATAGGGGGCCCTAGAGAACATTTTAATATTATAATCAATGTTTGGGAGGACCAAAATAATTTTCTGTCATAGGGCCCCAAATTTTTAGCTGCGCCGCTGGGGACTCTCACTAATTGTATTAGTAGGAGGAGGGCATCTTGCCCACCTCTGTGATCTGAATGTTACACCCTGCTCACTATGTGTCTATTTAGCTATGATGAGGCCAGTGTGGACATTTGCCCTCGCTTATGGTTTGGTGAGTGCTTGTCGATGGTCACTTTTCTGTGGGACATACAGCACCGTGTTCAGAGGCTAAGTTGGCTATGTTAAGTGTTCCCAATAGGTGGCGTCGAAGTACTTTGACTGAAAGAGAACAGAAAGTTATGCCACATAACCCCAGTTCTCTGAAGAAGGGAACAAGACGCCACCTGGCTTGCCTCTGCACACCTCAGCTTTTACGCTTCAAGCATTCGCCTGCGTTATATTACCTAAGGGCTGTACCTGGCGCATAAACGCCTATACCTGTGATGACAGGCTCTATGCTAGAGGATTCAGCAAGAAAGTATCTCCAGATGATATCCCAGCGGGTGGCGTCTCGTGTTCTCCTTCAGAGAACCGGGGTTGTGCCAAAACGTTTCGTTTTTATTCAAAGTGTTTGTTTATACGCAATATATCTGTCTTTAAATGCCCTTTCTCGCCCCCGAGTCCCTGATAACGAGCCTCGTGTAACCTGGCAGTATGTCCAGATAGCAGCATTAGCAGAATTAATTAATAATAATGATAAATATGAAATGTTAAAGTCTTATTCTAAAAGATGGTGAGAGTATAGCCTAATATAGTGGCATGGCACATTTTTTCAAAGTGAAAGGAAGAATTTAACTTAGGGGCCGTGGATGAAAAAGAAAAATGTTGATGGGGTGTCTTGAGCACAAAAAGTTTGAGAACCACTGTCCTAGAAAAATAGAGGTACTCTAGCTGTGGCAAATATTTTTGCTCATTTTGATGTTATAGTCTGGTTAACAGCACTGCCAACCTTAACCAAATAACTCATTAACCGCCCCATGCACTTTGCCCTGACACTATGTGACAACTGAGAAACTGAGAATGTGAACACAATGGAATATCGTAAACTGCTATCAACTATCACACAGTTGCGACAAGATCCCTATACCCCACGTATGAAGACTGACAGATATAAATAATCAAGTTTGGGTGAGCTGGCCCCGCCTTCTGAGGTTAAGCAGAAATGCAGGTGCTACTGTCGTCCTTTCGCCATTTAGCGACTAGAGAGCAGCACTATGACAGGCAGAGGTAAAACATCTACCAAACGTCCCCCTAATGCGGCGACAACTGGAGGAGGAGCGCGCGGAGAGAACCCTAAACAAAGTGAGAAAAAGCAACCAGCGCACCATCGCAACGGGACGCACCGACAATTTGAGGAACAGAAGAAACCCGCCGGCCCACAAAGCAAGTCCCCTAGTACCCGGGAATTAAAGCGATATACTGCCCCACGCACCAAGTCATCTGCCCGGGAATCAGAGCGATCCGCTGTGCCACGCACCAAGTCACCTACGCGGAAGTAGAGCGACATGACAGGAAAGGGAGTCGCAAAAATGATGATCCAGGGAGAGTTCTTCAGGGGTCTTTGAACAAACTCAAGATAAAAAAAAGTGCAAAGAGCGAGGCTTCTAGAATCAAAAACGAAATCGTCGAGAAGATCAAAACTCACATGGATAAGTCTCAGAATTTTAATGGAATGCAGACTTTACCAACTGGCAGCTACTTCGAAAATCTCAAGGTATTTTTCAAATGCGTTATGCTACTGTTATCATACGGTTGTTGATTTCTATTAATATTAGGCATTTTGGAACTGCAGTGTCCTAGTTTAAAGTGATGCACCAGATAGGCTTTGTTGTTGTGCAGCATTACTGAAGCAAGTTGTTCCGGCAGTCATAGCCAGGGGTCAAAAAAAAAAATTTGGCTTACCAGCCAATGTGTCTGGTAGCCGAAAACAAAGTGCCATCCAGGCACATTTTTAATTTTTCTAAAAATGTAACCGCGTTTTTCATTTCATGGGGACCACATTACAAAAGAGGCAGGCGAGCGGAAAGGCAACAAAACATTACATTATTCTGGTGTGTGGTAGTTTTGAATCACTTTGTATAGCATTATCAGGCAGTGCTATTTGGTTCGCTTTTCCACTCTCCTCTCCCTGTGTTCCCAACCTCTCATCAAATGTCTCCTGCCCGCTATTTTTAATGACAGTCCTTTCCAAATAAATAAATAAAACAACTGCGCTAGAGCATGTCAAAACTTTTGCAATTCACATGCAAGAAATGCAAGATGTTATCACATTATTGCACTCCATATCAAGCCTAGCCAGCAGTTTACTTCAGAATGGACATAGCTGTTAGGCTACATGCTTGTCCCATGACCGCAGTTATTGTTTGTAAGGGAGTTGATTAACATCCAAATATATTGGGACATTTTCATAAAAAGAGTAGCTAATCTATTGAGGTAAGATAACGTGACGGTGCGTTTGTCAATTATTTTGACGCTTAGTTGCCTGGAAATGAAAAGACCATTGTGCTTTCGTTTTGATATTAAGATAATGCTATCATGCGTTTGCGTTATCGAATATCGTTATCAATTTACTGTAATATAAAATCAAAATATCCTACAGGAGAAAGCGAAAGCAAAAGGCACGTGTAGTGCGTGCGAGTGAGATTGTTGTGCGCTAGTCTATTTAGACTTGTGGATGAGAATTTGGAGTCCTGTTATTCACATGTGACACTGCAGTAATTTTGATTAATTTTTTATTTTAATTTTCTGGTCGTAACTATAAAAAGGACAGCGGGCAACACCTTAGCCTGTCTCACCCATTCAATCTCGAACGTTTCTAACAGAATTCATTTAATTCTAGATTGGTGATCCCGACGAATTTGATGTGATGTTCACAATCCTTGTGGACAGAATAGACGTAGAGAGTTTCGGCACAGATGGAGCCTACTACAGCGTAAAGTTTAAACGCCATCCACAGAGACATGCTCTGAAAGAATTCCTACAGGAAGATGATACCATCTGCGCCAGCAAAATGATGACGGAGTTTCGACGCGAAGTGAAAGAGGCTGTGAGGACAATACGCAGTAAGTGGTGTAGTCTATCTCGAAACAAAAATGCAAATTTTGTGGCTTAGAACTCATGCAATGTATACAACATGGATCAGAGCGGTTGCCCTACACAGTATAAGAAGGCCTTAATACGAAGGCATTAATTGTAAATGATTGAGATGACATCGACATGTCACTTGGCTCTCTGTTGTAAAGAATTATGTAATTAATTGGCTCTGTGCTTTTTCGCAGTTGAAGGTGGTGATTTAAAGGTTGAGCCCAAGAAGGGAAGTTCTCCAGCTGTGACTTTGACACTGAATGTAGACAAGAAGGAGATTTCCTTTGACATCGTCCTCGGTATCGAGGTCAGGGGCAGCTGGCCGTCGTTTGCTAGAAATGGCATGAATGGAATCGAAAACTGGCTGGGCACGAAGGTGAAACAAAACCTAAAGTTCAAACCATACTATCTGGTTCCTAAGCACGAAGGGTCTGCCAAGCAAGAAAAAGGTGGAGTTTTTGCAAAAGGTAACACTACTTTATTTACGCATGCATTTATCAAAGTATGTGCATAACCGGTAGGACTAGCACCAACTGAAATACAGATAGTAAATACAATAGTTCTGCAAAAACTAAGGCAGTTCTGAATCCCAGATCATATAATGGCAAATAAGCCTTTGCGCGTCTGCGTCTTGGCTATGTTTAAGTCTCAAAACGCCATAAATCTTTAGGGAAAACAAACAAACAAACAACATACAAAAACAGACCAATTGAGTTACTATGCAGAATAACAGGGCTATAGCTCATGATGTCAATTTTTTCCTGTAACATTAGTTATCCAACACAATGATTTCCTTCATTATCCAATTACCAATCCAGTATTGGTCTTTATAACAGACCATTCATACTCGTAGGCTATTACACCTAATTATCTAATATGAAGTCTGTCATCTCCCTAATGCAGATGGCAGACAGACTGAATAACCTTACTGTTCTCTTCTTGCTTTTACTCAACTACCTGATCATGAGAAAAGAGCAGTGGTTGTAATGGATCTCAAAATAAAGTTACATGTTTCATTTTACAGATGTATGGAGGATATCCTTCTCTCATGTGGAAAAAGCCATCATGAAAGACCACGGTTCAGAAAAGACCTGCTGTGAGCAAAGGGGACAAAAATGCTGCAGGTATGAGAATGGCACACAATTATCTCTCACACATACACACACAGGACTAAAATTATAGTCAATAGTGATGTGATGACGCAATGTGACAAGTGATGAAGTAAAAATACCATTTCCCTTTTCAAAATATCAACGAATGCCACCCCACTTCTTAATTTTGGTTTCACCAGCATTCCCACCCTAAAATTAGCTTCTATCAAGCCTGGTTAAAAACCCACATGCACCACCTGCAAACTTTGATATGGCAAAGATTGGCTCTGGAGGTCCATTTGGTCATGAGCCATTGCAGCTTATGCCCCCCCGTATGAAAATTGATACATGCTCATTTTGAATTTATGCAGAAAGCAGTGTCTCAAACTCCTGAAGCACCTTCTGGCAGAACTCAAGGCCGAACACCCAAGTGAACTGTCGAAGTTCTGCTCTTACCAGGCCAAGACTACTCTTCTACATGCCTGCACGGTGCGAGCTAATGACAGCGACTGGAAGCTCTCTGACGTTCATGACTGTTTCCAGCTTCTGCTACAAGATTTTGTGAAACACTTGAAGAAAAAAGAACTTCCAAACTTCTTTATCCCCACACATAACCTTCTTGGCTCAGTAAGTGCTGAGGGCTGCAGAAAGCTTGTGCACTACATCGAACATGAGCTCAACAATGGGTTTCCAATTTTCGAGAAATGTCTGAAGGACTAGCCAATGCAGCTTCTGGAGTAAAGCTCTTATGTTGTTTACATTTTGTATCGCATAATGACTTATGATGACTTTTGATAAATGAAAAATAAATTACTAAAAGACAGTTTCCGAGATGCGACTGGTAATTGTATTTGAACAAGGCAACTAAAAATGACAAATCAGTTTTCAAAGAAAAAGAACTTATAAAGTAATACTCTGCCATTTCGAGCAAACACTTGGAACACTGGATGGCTAGAAAAACAGCCACCTAATTTTGCATGGACACAAGCATATTAGAAGCTCAGACCTTGAATGGGTCACCACTCCAAAAGTGTCCAAGGCTACCTAGAACCGTGCCAAATAACCTACAAACGGCAAAACTTAATGCACAACCACAAGAATTAGTGGACACAGGCACAAACCCCTTCAACACATGATTCTTCTGCCATGACACCTACAGACTAGAATCCTCAGTTTGAATCTGTCTCTTCTTCCTCCTTTTTTTTCCCCTTGTACTTAAGCACATTTTAACCCAAGTGTTTTACTTGGGAAGAGACAGAGTTCATCAGAAACTTTATTTCATTTATTTAAATTCTTTTCAGGTTTGTTTAATAGAGACCATGCATATTTATATATTGTTGTATAAAAAATGCACCCACGTTGAGTGTCCATCGCCGAACCAATTCCTACCAATTCCTGAGAAAAACAATAGGACACACGTGGTGACTAGGCGATTTGAGCAGGCAACACTTGTGGCCGAGGAGGCGTTGCTAGCTCATAAACAGGCAGTGATTCGTTGGTAATTGGTTGCTAACTTGCTAACACAAGTAGGTGGCTGGTAGATACATTGTTTGTCACAACAGACATCAAGGAGAGACAATATCTGATAAAACACTTCTGCTATGAGTTTTCTTACGTTAGCAGCTAACCAGATAGCTTTGAGAAACGTTCAATTGTGTCACTGTCTCCAAAAAGTTAGCCTACATTGGATTGTGACAATGCATTCTTCCAAATGTAAAATAATATCATAACCATATCATATCATATTATATCATATAATTTACAGCATAAAATGTATGTACCTGACGTCATGTTTACACAGCTGGCTTGATAAGGTCGGATATACGGATGAATGGATTATTTGTAGACAAGGTCTAAACACTAACTTACCACAATAAAGTTGAAAACGCTTGAGCCATATAATGTGTCTGATTCTTTATATTCCGCATAAAAATGTCAGTGTCAGTTTATGAACAAAAGCACTTTAAAAACAACACTTGACCAAAGTTACTGACAAACCAACAAACAGGCTATTTTCCAGGAAGAAATATGATAGAATAAAAGAAAATAAAAATTCCGTCCAGTCTGAAGCTGAGTCTTTGTCGTTCTGTTCACTGAAATATGAAAAAAGTTCATTTTAATATACAAACACACCAATAAAAAATGTCATTGAATACAGACCTGATTAGTCCTTTCCGAATGACGCTGATAGGCATGTTCTTCCATATCATTTAATTTCTGCTCTTTCTCTTGGCTCTTTTCTCTGCCATTTTCACCTGCCACTTTAGCCAGAAGTCCTCCATTTTCTGTCATCTACTCTCTGCCTTTAAGAGTTTCTCTCTTTTCTGCTGTTCCCTTTCTGCTCGAGAAATCGTGGTTCCAGGTACCCTAAACAAAACAAAATAAGGTTACTGGTAACGCAAAAGAACAGTGATGCTTTCTGGTGATGTTACATTTCTTGGGATCATGCATGCATGAGTGAAATGACAGAAAGATTGCGGTTATGTTACATGGATGGTAATCATTGTCTCCCTCCTCTGCCTCTCTCACATGCGTCCGTTCAATTTTACTTTGGTAGTAGTTTTTCACGTGATTGTTTACCCATGAAAAAACTCTTCTCCGCACACTCCTGTCCTTTTCGGCTCCACTCTCTGCCTTTGTATCCTGAGTACTCTCAGCTAGCACCTCCTCCACATCTTTTGCCAGACTAGGGGAACTCATGCTACTCTGAAGCACCTCTGAGCAAACCTGGGTCTCATCATCCTTTTCCTTCATTTCGCTTGTCCGTGCTTCCTCTCTCTCTGTCTCATTCTCTAACTAGGTTTTCGTGGATGTCCTCTCCGCCACAGCTGTTGTTATTTCTTTCATTTCAGTCTCCCTCTCTTTCGATTCTAAGCCTTTCTCTTGCTATTTCCTACTCTTCTCTCCTTCATTCCTGCTGCAGAGACTCCTCTTTCTGCAGCTAATTTGATCTCTGATGACACGGCGTTCATGCTGATTCCATTAAGTGTTCAGGCCGCGGCTCAGGTGTTTGCTCCATATTTCTCCATATGAGTGACTTACTGACCGGTTGAGTTATTTCCCTCTGATGGTTTTCCTTTAACATCACCTCAGTTTTACTCACTGTAAAGTGTGCGCTGCATGGAGTTAAGGAGTTCTTGTTATTTTTGTTCTGCTTTTTTGCTTTTTAGTCTGGTCTTCTTCATTGGTAATTTGTGCTCCCTCTTGTAAGCACGCTCTCCTTCCTTTCCTTCTCCTCTGCAGCTGCTGTCCTCTCTCATCCTCACTCATGTCCTTGCTCTCTGTGCAGGTGCATGTCTCGGACATGACCTCTGTCTCGCAGCCTCTGAATCTTGAGATGAAGATCTCCCTCCTCTTTTCGCAGTCTCTTCAGCTCCTTCACATCCTCCTCTGTCAGATGCTAAGTCTGCGGGCCGACTGCTTTAGTCCACTCCTGCAGCACCATTTCTTTAAGCTTCTGCAGCTGTCTCTCTCTGCTTCTTGAGCGTGCTCTCCAGCTCCTATTTCCTCACCGCTGCATACAACCTCTAATGCATTTTCTGATTGATCAGCTCCATCTTTCTCTCCACCTCCTTTTGTCTCTCCTCCTGGCGCCTTTTCATTTTCCTGTATCTCTGGTCCGCTTTCATCATGTCTCTCTCCAGAGTTCTCTGCGAGGTGCAGCATTCAGTCAGTGCCTTCTGGAAAGCTCCCCAGCAATCGGCAAACCCTCCGTCACTGTCGTACAGGTGCCGCTGCAGGTTAATGTCATGGTAATGCTTAATATACGCATATGTTGGGTGCTCTGTCGTCACAACGTAGGCATGTGCATGGCTCCCACCACCATTTTTGCCTCTTCACGGAGAGCTAATTATCTGCTTTAGAGCACTTAATTTTCTGCGTCAAGTATGCTACCAGGCTCTATATGATCTAATCAGACTGCTTTAATGGTCTGTTAATGGCATTCGTGGATATTGCGCAATCATGTGCTGTGTAGGGGGCCCATCTTGGTAATCTTGTTTACGGCTCGGAATTGGCTTGTTATGCCACAGCTGGCACCTTTTTTATTTAGGAATGAGTGCACTTTATCTGCATATAATTACTGTAGTGAAATGAAAAGGAAAATACAAAAAGTCGATGACGTTCTAATGATGTTCTAGATATGCAACTTGATGTACAGAAAATTTAAATGGCACCCTGTTGCTGAAGATTAAAAACAGTTTGTCAAATAGTTTTCACAGTAACTTGAGAGTTACAAGCCCATGCACTGTTCACGAGAACCTTCGGGTACATTTGGTCATATTTGGCATCTGCAACCTGTGCAGAGACGTGTGATAACAACGTGTGTGCTTAAAGTGTGCTTATAGTGAGTAGACTATGTTTCATACACGATCTGGCAACTGAAGAACGTTGAACATATTGATTTAGTTATTCATAAATAAGTGTGGGCCTTGTAAATATTAGACCTGCTGGATTTAATTAAAAACTAGGAAACACAACAAACTAAGGACAAATGGTGTTAGAAAAATGAACGCATTTGTCCTTAGTTTTAACTTTTAAAGGAAGGAGGGTTGTATCTCCTTGCAACAAATCATCTGAGAATAGAGTATAAAGGAATGCCTGTGCAAGATGAGATGGGGAGAGAGAGACATGTCTGTGTGTGAGCGCGTGTGTGCATCCGTGCGCAATAGGGAGAGGGAGATGACGAGATCTTGATACGTAACATCATGTTAGTCACAAATACAATATACAAATTTTACAAATACTTTTAACTAGCGCAAGTTACCATTGTTGATACCATTATTGGCTCGCGTCAACTTTTACGCAACTTTGAATTTTGGTGAACTGCAGTTAACGTAAAAGCGGACACTTTCTGTGAAGGTGTTGAAGCAGTGACTAATGGTAGGCCAGGTCCGTTTTACAGTGTAGCCTATACACAGCGCGACGCTGACCTTTTTACAAAATATTAGATGTGCACATTTTCTACCTTTAACCCCCACCGTGAGCTTGGTTTTACGACATAGCAATAGACAGTAAAAGAAACCACGAAGCTTTGTATCGTTCAATGCGTTCATTGATAGGCTACGAAGCGCGAGTGATATCATGGCAGAGACTTTTAAAAAAAGATTAACTTTGTTGGTAGGAATTTAAAGTACTAACATTTTTTGTAATCCAAATATTTGAGTAACTCAAGTAATCGTTTCAGTCACGGCTCATGCCGCACATGACGTCAGTGACGTCTTTTTTGAATGGCTAATGGCTTGCTGGCAACAGCACTATCAAAGAAAAAAAATATATTGATAACTGAATTCCTGCTTCATATGAAAATGATGATCATGGTCTCTAATCGTGTTTAAAAATGAAGTTTATAGTCATATTCATACCAACATCAAAGAGGGCTGACTCATATGGCTCTAGTTTGGTTAGTTTTCTTGTTCTGACACTCCCTCTATACTAGAATAAACCTGCATCCTCTGACACCAAGCCAAATACACAAAAAAAAGCACTGACAAGGAAGATGAAGGATCCACGCCCATGCCCACACACCCAAGCCACACAGACACACACACACACACTCTTCTCACACACAATGAACATACTCTTCAATGTTCAGTGGAAAGTTTGCCATTACCTACAAACATGCGTGGCATGGAAGTCCCCTGAATGCAAGATCTGTGGCCACCAGTTTACACACATTTCCAGTCACCAACATCAATGCATAGCTACAGGAATGCAACAGAAAATGACAATGTTACTGGCACACCACTACCTATTCAGAGGAATGTTTCAAACAGGACTGACATCACACATTAACACATTAACATCAACGTCACATCAACATGTTTTCAAAACAACCTATTACAACAACATTCAGGATATCTTGTATCTGTCTTTCATATAAATTCCTATTTTAAAGACACATCACTTATATTTGCAATTGTTTAATCATCCTACAGCCTTACTAGATGTCACCCTTGTGTTTGTTCTGTTCTCATTTGGGCATAGGAGAGTGCATTATGACGCATGGGTGTACCTGAGACACCAAATTTAGAATGAGATGGTGCAACACTGAAGTGTAGGTTTTTCTGTTCTTGTTAATTCGTAAAAGGCGAGTACAGCATACTGTTGTTCTCTTCATATTTTGTGTAGTGCAATGTGTCTTTGATTAAAATCAGTCACTGTGCCCTACCAGGACCACAAGTAGTACGCACCAAAAATCCTCCAAAAATCTTGATCTTTCTGAAAATCAAACATTTTTACACATAAAAAGCGCAGTACAGAACATTTTCTGCTGGGTATCTTCTGCTGCTTCCCAGTGATGACAAATGCAAAACCAACATTCCAGTTGTAACTTTTGGGTTCCTGAGCAGGAGGGCATTTCCTGGAATACGTGGGAGGAGAAGTAAAGACTCAACATTCAATTATACTGAAGAAGTCTCAAAACCATACACCCACATGTACAACCCACACACAATAAAGATGGAATGACAATGTATACAATCAGGTTAGTGTTGGATTAAAGAACAATACCACATTCGTAGCTAAGAATGCTGTCAGCGCGCTAAGAGTGAATATTACCCAACACTACATCATCAGATGATACACCAGGTGCAGGTCACAAAGCAGTGTCATAGTTTGATTGACGTGATTTGAGTTCACCAATACATCTTTCTCTCTCTCTGTCAGTTCGCTTATCTGTGCCATGTGCGTCATCAAGGGCGTGGAGAAGAAGGGCCCCTCTGGTGGAAAAGTAAACCAGTCTGCACAGAAGGCCAAGAAGTCCAAATGAATCCAAATGTTGTGCTTAGCTGCCAACTCCAGAGCCACCCACGTTTTTTATATTTCTTACTTTTAAATAGTGCTCATAGATAACAGAAAGCTAGTAAATTAGGAGGTATAAGGAAATATCTGCACAGTATTCTACGGCAGTGAAACATTTAGCCCCGCTCACCCCTACTTTTAGAAGGACTGATGTTAATTATGCTATGTTACCAAAGGATGGCCTACAGTGATTTCTAGCTGCTATACATTTGGCAAGTTTTTAATTATCTGTTTGGTGTTCTTTCAAGAAGCATCATCTGGTAACCACTGTGTGGCTGTTGTTGCCAGGCTTTTGTGCTGTATTTAAGGTTTTGGACATTAGATTTCCATTCTTGGCACACTGTGTGTAAGCATTTGCAAATGTAAGGCCCTTGTAGACCAGCGGCTTAATGCTTTTTTCAAGGCCTTTACTAACTCAAGTTCACTAATGTATTAATTAGTTACTTTATATATTTGGTTTTTCATTGAAATGACTGCAAATACCATAATGCAATATTGTGTTTTGTGTTTATTTCCCGCTAAAATGTATGGCCTTTAACCAATCCCATGTAAGTTTAAAAGCACTGGGTTCGAATGGGCCAGTTAGAATTCAGAACAGAAAATGTGGAATCTGCTGCTACTGAATACGGCGGTGAAAATATTCAGATACGTTTGGGCAATGAAGAGAACGGTCAAAAAAAGCTGCAAGAGCAAGAGCCCTAAGTTGAGACACCGAGTATAGGCAAAAACTCTGACCAAGCCGGTGAAATCCCTTCGGAAGAAAGGCTCGCTCTTCAGAGACTCGTTATTAACCGGACTGCCTGTTGCTGCATGGAAAGAGTCTCAATTGCCGTCAGCCCTGCTCGTAAGTAGCCCGCTTAAAAAACTGCTGCCTCTTCATCTGCTCAGAACGACAACAGTGTGAGTGAACATTTCCATTGACTAGGATCTAAATCAGCACTGGAAGTATTGTGTTTTTTTCTGCTTCTCTCCTATGTGCACCAACGTAATGGGCCCCAACATTTTTTTTTGCAAGCTTGCCATTTTGTTTTTCCACTGTGATAAAACGGACTAACGGGCATATGTTCAAGGGTGTTTCGTACTAAAACAGTAGTTATTGTGTTTGCATTAATCTATTGTAAATGCCCAGTTTTTTTATTCGATGGGTGAATAGCGCCGTGTAGTTAAATTGAGGTGTTAGGCATATATGGTTGCCAGGACCAAGAAGTGGTTAATGTATATTTTAGAGGTACACTCACATTTCACATACATTTACATACATGTCACATAGCCTGCCTACATTCATAAATGCACACCATTAGTGCTCACATGCATACAACATTTTGACGTCCACGTTCTTAAATGTTTTTTTTCTCCCTAATTAAAAATAAATGTCATTTATTGGTTACATTTCATAATAAGTGTGGAATTGCTTTTATGTTGGATATCAAATTTCTGAGGATTTACATAGTTTAGGCCAGGGCTAACTATCTGCTTTATTCAGACTGGCACACTAGGTGGCTGTCATAGGGTCCTTATAGTAAACTTAAGTGGTGAACAGGACAACCAGGCTATTCACCATCATTTGCTGAGAACCCGGGATCCTGTTGGTGTGTATGAGTGTGACCCAGGTGTAGAGTAGGCATGAAAAAGGGTTACACAAATAAGGCATAAAGATACATAATTTTGGTGTTGGGGTGGTCCTGTACATAAAGGAAGTGTAAGCATTGTAAAAATGAATTCATTGACTGCACATAGTACAAAAACAGTGAGAAATATGTCCGGTGGCCTCTTTTCCACATGGAATATGTTGACCCCCTTTTTTGGCGTCTTCACTTGAAGTTGAAGAACAGCGAGCACATTGACTTGATGTGGATTGAAATGGTTTTGGTGTTCACTCATCCATCAATTTATGACACTGGGAAAACCACACAGCTATATCCATATCCCATCTCATCACAAAATGGTTATACATTGATTGTCAACACAAACTTCACAGTTTGTTTGAACACTGCACACATTAGCCTATAGTAATATGCATGAGGCTCAACAGGTTCCACAGGCTCAACAGGTGCAGTCCATAGAGGTTGTCCTGGCGGCATTACGTTGTTCATTATTATTTGCCTTACACAGCTGATGGAAACGCACACAGCTGATCTGATGAGTGACTGTATGCGGATTGATAAAGTTTGATAACGTTTGGTGCCCTGACCTCGTCTTCGGAGATTAAGCAAAATTACCGGCGGTATTGTCACGCTTTCGCCGCCTGTTTTGCGAGGAGAGAGTAGTACTATGACGGGCAGAGGAAAAACGTCTACCAAACGTTCCCCTAATGCGATGACAGAGGCTGAGGGAGAAATGACTGAACGTCAATACTCCAGAACACAAACACAGGAGGCCACATTGCGAACATTGGAATCAGAGCGACCCGCTGCCCCAACCAGCAAACCACCTACTCAGGAATCGGCAAAGGCTGGAGCTGCTGATTGTGACAGAGGAGCGCGCAGAAAGAGTCCCAAACAAAGTGATGTTGGGCAAAAGTCAGCAGCGCTCAACGGCAAAGTGGCGCGCCGACAGAAACCAGCTACCCCAGGCACCAAGTCACCGACCCAGGAATCAGAGCTACCTGCCGCCCCAAGCAGCAAGTCACCTATCCAGGAATCAGAGCGACCCGCTGCCCCAACCAGCAAACCACCTACTCAGGAATCGGCAAAGGCTGGAGCTGCTGATTGTGACAGAGGAGCGCGCAGAAAGAGTCCCAAACAAAGTGATGTTGGGCAAAAGTCAGCAGCGCTCAACGGCAAAGTGGCGCGCCGACAGAAACCAGCTACCCCAGGCACCAAGTCACCAATCCAGGGATTAGAGCTACCTGCCGCCCCAAGCAGCAAGTCACCTATCCAGGAATCAGAGCGACCCGCTGCCCCAACCAGCAAACCACATACTCAGGAATCGGCAAAGGCTGGAGCTGCTGATTGTGACAGAGGAGCGCGCAGAAAGAGTCCCAAACAAAGTGATGTTGGGCAGAAATCAAAGCGACATGACAGAAGTGTATGTCGCAAAAATGATGATCCAGACAGAGTTCTTCAGATGACTTTAGAAAAACTTAAGATAAAAAGAGATGTACGGAGTAATGCTTCTAAAATAAAAAATGACACAATTGAGACGATTAAAACTCACCTGGATCGGTCCAGAAACTTTAAAGGGATCAAGATTTTACCAACTGGCAGCTACTTCGAAAATCTCAAGGTAGGCTGTCTTTTACCCAAATTTTTGGCCTACTGTTGTCGTAATGTTGTTGATTCCTATTAGTAAGCCATCAAACATTTTAGAGCTTCAATTTAAAATGATGTACCAGATAACTGTTTTTGTGCAACATCATTAAAACGCCCTGGTTAGCCGCGAGATGCTAAAAGAACAGCGGAAAACACCTTAGCCGACGGTCTCACTCATTTCCTCACAGAATGCTTCTACTAAACAGGATTCTTTTAATTCTAGATTGGTGATCCCGACGAATTTGATGTGATGTTCACAATCAGCGTGGGCAGAATAGTAGATGTACAGAGTTTCAGCACAGACGGAGCCTACTACAGTGCAAGGTTTAAACGCCCTCCACGGCAACATGTTCTGACAGAGTTAGTATCGAAAGATAGATTTATCTGTGCCAGCAAAATCATGACGGCGTTTCGAAAGGAAGTGATAGCAGCTGTGAAGACAATAAACAGTAGGTGGTGTATGTGGAAACTAATAAACGCAAATGTTTTAAAATGCATGCATTTGAAAGTAGCCTACATGGACCAGTTGTAGTCACAGGCTTATATTTTTGTTATAATTGTTATAATACTAACATAATTTTTGTTACTGTTTATTATATATTTATATTGTAGCTTACGAGGCCTACATTATTAATCTTTTAATAGTAAATCGACATTGTACTTGGGTGCCTGTTGTAAAGAATTATGTTGACTTAAGTGGCGCTGTGGGTTTTCAGATGATGGTGGTAATTTCAAACCTGCGCCCAAGAAGGCAAGTTCTCCAGCTGTGACACTAACACAGAATCTAGAAGGGAGAGAGATTTCCTTTGACATCGTCCTCGGTATTGAGGTCGAAGGTACCTGGCCGACGTGTGCTGCTGATGGCATGAAAATCGAAAACTGGCTGGGTAGTAAAGTGAGACAAAACCTCAGGAACATGCCATACTACCTGGTTCCCAAGCACGCTAGTTCTGCGAATACAGAAGAAGCTGGTGTCCTTGCAAAAGGTAAAACTACTTTATGTATGCAGGCATTTCTAATTCTGTCAATTCTAATTATAATTTTGCCAGTGTCTTGCTATTTGGGCATACTATCACTCTAAAGTTTAAGTGTTCCATGGATACACTCATGCCACTGCCTTGGGTTAGTGTGTGCTTCACCCCACTGTCTGTTTCACTGTGTGCTGGGTGTTTCACTAGTTTGTGACTGAGACAAATTTGTTGTGTGTGTAAATATGCTTGGCTAAAAAGACTGATTCACTACTCTATTTGCCATTAGTGTGAATAAGAAACAGCAAATAAACAAGATAACATTTAGTCCTTGTTAGTGATACAATTCATGATTTTACTTGATGATGGATGGATGATGGATGTGTGCTTTAAACTTTGCCTTTGTGTAAAAAGACACTTTTTATAGCAATTGTAGCATTTGTGAGTTGCACAACAAATGAAAAGATGCAAGAACAGTGCTTAATGCCATCTGTCAAACATGGCAGAGGTGGTGTAATGGTCTGCTTTGGAAGTGATCTGTCTCTAACAAAGACTGCATGTCTCATTGATTTGCTGTTTCCTATTCACAAATTTCAATTTTTGAGTGGTAGGCTATGTGAGTGCGTGTGTGTGTGTCTCCTGTGCCGTCTCTCCCTCAGCCCATGAACCATGAGCCATTCCTATTTTGGTTCTTTCATTACAGGCCCATGATTAACCAAAATGATTTTTAACATATTCTATTTTGCTGTTAATCGATCAAATTATGATTAACATTTGAATTTACTTTTAATTGCACTTATGTTTATTAGTAATCATTGCTTGAGAGAGAAAACTCGACTTGTTCTTATCAACAAAGTCCTATGAGCACAGTTATTTTGTTGCATCCTCCCCATGCTTTACTCAAGTGTCTGTTCCTTACTTCATACGATACTGTTAGTACACTAGCAAACAACTACTTTCAGTTAAGAATCACCTGCTAATTTAATGATACAAATAATTAACTTCATTTTGGGCAGGGTGTTTATCTCTTTTTATTAGACACTGACAAACAGTAGCCTTATAGTTGGTTGGCTTTTGACCATTATTCTCCTCATTATTGTCCTCCCCAACACCTTTCAGTTTGTGACCAGTTATCTTACGTTAAGCCAAACATTCTGGCAAACTAGCGACAGTACCAAAAAAAAATACAGAATGCTAAGTGGGCTAAACCAAGTCCTCTTTTAGGGGGGAGATATCTTTTTTCAGATGAGTAAACATACTACTTCTGTTGGCTTTAAAATGAACTTAAGTTAAGAAAATCTACATATTATTTATGTATGGGGTGGGGGGAGGGGTATATTGGTTGGATTTGATTTTTGCGGCGGTTATCACCCCCATGGAAATTGCGCGCCTGCGAGTACGTTCCATGAAGGTAGTTTTGGTTCTCTGAAGGGGTGCATCGATCCAACCTTTTTAAAGGTCCGATACCAATTCCCATATGTGGCCTTTGCATATTGGTCGATACCAATCCGATATTCTCATTGAATTAGGAGATCTTCCTCAGCCTTTATAGCCCTGCTCTCCTAACTGGGCATTATTTTCGAAGCCAAGACAAAATAGAGCAAAATAACAGACATGAATAAAATAAATTGTTATTCAGAATATAAAAAATAAACGTGTGTGCCAGTGTCATTTACATGTATTTGATGTTTGTAGACCTAGGTCTAATTTGAGTACAGGACTTTGATGAAACCAACTATGTTTCTACGCAAGGGGCTCCTTGCAAGCCAGCTGAGCACACAGTAGCGTAGTGAGGTTGTTTTTTTCCAACACCCGATCCATGTATTTTCTCCATATCGGGTCATCCAAAAATCGGATTGGTCTAAAACAATGCAATTCTGAATCCCAGACTGTCGTATCATGGCAAATAAAACTTGGCACGTATGCATCTTGGCTATTTTTATGCCTTAAAGTACCATAAGCCCATCCATTTATGTAAAACAGACACACTGAGTAACAATGCAGAATAAGAATGAGCTATAGTTGAAGATGTCTATTTTTCAGCAACATTGGTTATCCAACACAATAACTTAATTCATTACCCAACCGGATTTTTGTCTTGACAGCAGACCATTCATATAGTACTTACAATTATCCAATATGATCCATGCCACTTGCCCCTGAGGTGCAGTCTGGCTTCCACTTAGCCTCATGATCCAAACAACAGAGAAGTGGTTGTTATGGGATTCAAAATAGAGTTACATATCACATTGTCATTTTACAGATGTATGGAGGATATCCTTTTCTCATGTGGAAAAAGCCATCATGAAGAACCACGGTTCAGAAAAGACCTGCTGTGAGGAACAGGGACTGAAATGCTGCAGGTATGAGAATGGCATTCAATTCATTCACACACATACACACACGATTAGAATTATGGTCAATATTGTACCTGAGGCCAGCAGAGGTCTCAAGTGATGAAGAGAAAACGCCATTTCCCTTTCAAAATATCAATGAATGCCACTCACTTCACCTTTTTTGGTTTCACCAGCATCCCTACCCTGAATTTGACTCTATTTAGCCTGGCTAGAAACCCACATGCACCACCTGCAAAATTAGATGCAGGACTTATTAAAGCTCATCACCAGGATGATCAAAAAAAAAAGTTCTACTGTAAATTAATAATCTACCCGCATTTTGATGTATGGAACACACAAATTGGAGACAAATATGATACATTGACAAATGTCCATTTTCAATTTATACAGAAAGCAGTGTCTAAAACTCCTGAAGCACCTTCTGGCAGAACTCAAGGCCGAACACCCAAGTGAACTGTCGAAGTTCTGCTCTTACCAGGCCAAGACTACCCTTCTACATGCCTGCACGGTGCGAGCTAATGACAGCGACTGGAAGCTCTCCGACCTTCATGACTGCTTCCAGCTTCTGCTACAAGATTTTGTGGAACACTTAAAGAAAAAAGAACTTCCAAATTCTTTATCCCCACACATAACCTTTTTGGCTCAGTAACTGCTAAGGGCTGCAGGAAGCTTGTGCCCTACATCGAACATGAGCTCAACAATGGGTTTCCAATTTTCAAGAAATATCTGAAGGACTAGCCAAAGCAACTTCTGGAGTAAAGTTCTGACGTCGTTTACATTTTCTTTGTTGTTCAATGACCTAAAATAAGTAAAATAAATAAAATGCACAACTGATAAGACAATGTCTCAGGATCAAATGGCAATTTTATTTCAACAAGTGAACGAAAATGGATTTTCAAAGAAATATAACCAAGTAATACTTTGCCATTACAAACAAGCAAACAAACACAGGATGGCCAGAAAAACATAGCCACCTGACTGTGCGTGGACACTAGCATATTGGAGGCTCAGACTTTGAAAGGGTCAGCACTCTAAAAGTGTCCATGGCAACCTAGAAACCTACTGCCCCCCCCCCCAAAAAAAAACAACCCTAAAAGCAGCAAAATGTAATGCACCATCGTTTACATCACAGGAATTAATGGATTTAGGCACAAACTCCTCAAACACATGATGCTGTTGCCATGACGCCTACAGATTAGAATCCCCAGTTTGAATCTCTGTCTCTTCTCCCTCCTCCTCCACGCCCTCCTCCCCTCCCACCTTGTGGCATCATGGCCCTCTCTCGCTGCTTTTTCTCATACCTTTCTGCCATCAGGACCAACTCTTCTGGAACCTCCTAAAACATACACATACACAGATCCATAAGCCCTCAAATACTAGCAGCGCTAAAGTAAGTGAAAAGGGAATCAATCAGTTACCAATATCACTAGTACTAGTAACTTACTGGGTCTTTTACTGGCAACGCTGATCTAAGTTCATCCCAACAATCATGTATTCAGTTAGCATAAATCAACAGCAAAATTTCAGAGCAGTGGAGCCTGATTATGACTAGTGACAGTAATGGAGTCCCACTTGAATCTCCTCAAAAAAGTGTTAACTAATCCTCACAAGGGACATGACAGGGGAGACACCTGGCAACTCAACTTGTTGGGTAAAAGTATCATACCTGACCAGCTCTTTCCAGAATATTGATCAGCTCTGCCGCCTTGCTCCAGTCATCTCTTGTTACCAGCGTGACAGATTTTCCTGAGCGTCTACACAGGATTAAGGCACACACTTCAGGGTGACAAAATCTCTTCTGAATTTTGACATTCATTACCTACACTTCATCAGTAGAATAAAAGGTACGCTTCCTTTTGAATTTTTTTTTTTTTTTTTTAAACTTAAAACATGTTTTCTATTTGTCAATCAGTGGTTCTCTTGACACAGGGATAATTAGGATACTAATAAAGTGGAAATTAACTAAACTAACTAACTAAACCAGACAAGCAAATGTGAAACACATCGTCATCTCACATTTATATTTTTACATTTGTCTAAAACAACTTTAAGAAGATATCCATTTCATGAACTTGTGTGCCGCCTAGGATCTTGGTCTTCCGTAGGCCAACTACAGGTTAATGATATGGACTTGTTTTGGTAAATTGTAGACTTAGTTGACTGAACTTTAAAATATTCAACAGTTTAATCTAGAAATCAACTTTGTCATTTTCCTGTCATGTCCACTTCTCTTGTTCATGGACAAATTTTATTGTTTGGCCCAGGTTCTAGATCTCTCTGTGCAGAGATTGTAGCTTACGATAACAAATGCATTGCAAAAAAAAGTGTGCTTACAGTGTGAGTAGACTAGTGTTTCATACACAATATAGCAGCTGGAACAGGTTGAACGAACATATTGAGTCAGTCATTCATCAAGAAGTGTGGGCCTTTGGGAGATTTCTGGGACTAATTACAAAAGGGGAGGGCATGGGTCATGGGTCTGAACAGCGGGAGATACTCCGTAAAAACACAAAAGTGTTGGCATCTCAGGGTCATATAGGCTAATTTTCTATTTTCATATTACTGTCACATTGTCACAGCCCATGCCTGAGGTCAGTGATGTCTTTTTTGATTGATTGATGGCTAATATGCCTTGATGGTAACACAAAAATGAAAGACTGATGAACTGATAACTGAATTCCTGCTTCGTATGAAAATGAAAATCAGAATTGATGGTCATGGTCTTAAATCCTTTTTCATGTTCATGTTATTCATATTCATACCAACAACAAAGGGCTGACTAATACAACTCTAGTTTGGCTAGGCTTCTTGTTCTGACACTCCCTCTATATAACAGTACCTCTGACACTAAGCCACATACACAAACAAAACACCAATAACACTGACAAAGACAAAAACACACACTCATGCACAAACCCTCACCCTCTTCTTACCCTGCTCGACCTGTGCGTCCCACACGATGAACATACTCTTCAATGTTGCGTGGAAAGTCAAAGTTGAAGACATGCGTGACATCATGGACGTCAAGTCCCCTGGATGCTAGATCTGTGGCCACCAGTATACGCACATTTCCTGTAACCGACATCGATGCATAACTACAGGAATGTAACGGGAAAATGACAAATGTTTCTGGCACACCAATACTAGAAGATCTGAATGTTTCAAACCAGACTGACACAGCGTCACATTAACCAGGGTTCCCACTCCTTCTCCAACATCAAATTCGAGGACGTTTCAAGGACATTTCCTGGCCTTATCCAGCGATTTCAAGGACTCCACATCAAACATTTTAAAACACTGATTGACATGAAATCTTATTGAAGCAGCGATACAGAATTCCCTGGTGATACAACACAAATAGCAAAATGCTGGCAGTCCGCGGCGGCTGGCTGCTATTTCGCCAGAAAGAGAATTAATGATTAAAACTGGATAAGATGCAAGGCATACAGAGTTATGAATGTATGATAAATGAATACAAAACAGGCTTTGGCGTAGGCCCCCGTCCAAAGGCTTAGCAGGCAGCGTATATCTCGTGCCTACCCCCCAATGTGGCTTCAAGAACAAGTTACTTAAAGCCTTGTTTTCTGACCATTTGGTGTAACACAATGCTTAAGGTTGAAATTTTGACGAATGCCTCTGTTCTGAGAATTTTTGGTTGTTGCTGTAGCACACCCCACCTACAGAATGGCTGCATAGGTAGACAGCTGCAATCTTTCCTAAAATGCATAAAACTTTTGTTTGTAAAGACATGAAACTCACCAAGTGGTCAGTAATGTTCACTGATGTGCTGTCACAAAATTCGCTGAAAACTGTATGGTTGCCCACAGGTTTTTGACCATTCATTCTTAATTGTGGGCCTATTTTTTCAAATTCCTCACACCTGTATCCTTCCGCCTAAGAGTTTGAAGCAATACAAGAAACAAATGGAAGTCACACTATGGGATGATTTTTGAGATGAAGTGTATGAGTGAATATTACTGACCACTCCACAATATCCAGAGATTGCTGTAGCACTATAATTTAGATTTTGCTGTTCTTGTTAATTCTTTAAATCTGGGTACAGCATATTATTGTCATCTTCCTTTTTTGTGTAGCATGTTTGACTAAAATCAGCCAGTGTAGGTTGTGCCCTACCAGGACAGCAAGTAGTACAATGCAAAAATCCAAGAATTCAAAATCTTTCCATCAAGTATATCTATGCTTATTCTGGGATTGTTTGCTTAGCCTATGACAAAAAATATCAAGTGTAAGCGCACAGGAAACGTTTTTGAAGTGCAGATTAACCTTACTGTTGTCCTTATTATTTCTATTGTGCATTTTTATACTGTTAAATTGAAGTTTAATGATTAAATTTAACCTAGTGGTAGTAACCTAATACGATGTAATTATGTTATTTGACTTTTGCTTTAGAAAAAATGCCTAGAATACTATGAATACTATGAATATATGAATAGATCCCAAAATGCTGGTCTTCATGTAATCCCAAGAATATTAAAATCTACAATAGGAAGAAGAGCCTTTTGTTACCGTGCGCCTCTCTTCTGGAGTAATCCCCCCCGCAGAACAAGCAGAAACTCTCAATACCTTTAAGTCTAGACTTAAAACCTTCCACTTTACTGCTTCCCATAGTTAGGGATGGTGCATGGCAAATCATCACTTCTCATGGGTCTTTTGGGAGGGACGGCCTCTGCTGTTGCCCCCAGTTGTGAGGCATGGCGGCCACTGACTGTCCCTGCAGTGGTGTTGGGTTGCCATGCACCATACCTTAGTTATGCTTAGTGGACTACAACCAACACTACGGGAGGCCTGTGCCAGGACCGACTTCCCTTCCCTGAGGCTTTGTGACTGACCCCCCTCACAATGGCACTGTCAAAAGGACCCTTATTGTTATCCCCATGACCCATCTCACTCCTTGAGTTTAACACTATGTCTGGCCACTGCTACAATGTCCAGCCATAGTTCCTGACAACCACCTATGGACTGACTACCATGTAATGTAAAGTGGGATAATACTCTAGAACTATTATGAACCGTAGCTAAAACCATAGGCAACTTGTAGTCTGGCATGGTTACTACTGATTGTAATTTTCCTGCATGACCCCTGGCAGTTGGGTTAGCCCCTTGATTCGTGGATCTGCCCAAGGTTTCTTCCTAGACTAACTAAACATAAGGGAGTTTTTCCTTGCCCCTGTTGCTCTTGGGTGCTCCTTCTGTAAAGCGCCATGAGACAATACTATTGTAAAGGCGCTGTATGAATGAAACTGAGTTGAAACTGAATTAAATTGAATATTAACATCAAGGGTGAAATTTCAATGTACCAATAGGTCAGACTGAAGTCAAACATGTTATGCCATTCAATATGAACAAAACAAACAAACAAATCCTTTCATCAACCTGTCATGGCCTAACTACTGTCAATTTACTGCAGGTCCTGCCTCATCCCATACCATCTCGGAAGTCCTGCAAGGCCTCTTCACGGTCGCATTGCTCGCGGTCCCCGTGGAGGGACTGGACAGCGACGCCCCTTAGAGACAGGTCACTGGAGAGATCATCCACACTGATGGGAAGAGGCAAAATATAAAAACAAAAGAAAAACTCTTTCAAAGTTATGACCTGCACAAGAACTGGGGTTGAACGGATGAATGAAAGCGCACATCATAGAGGACCTCACACCAAGAGGACAGTGGAGAGGAACCATAAATGGAAACATAACCGGTTTCACAGAACCGTTCAGTCAGACGCACCCTTATCAGGAATTGAAAGTAAAACTGAAATGAAAATGTATACACAGTAGGCCATCAATCTTTGCTGTTCTGAAGAAACAAATCCTTCTTTGCCTCTGAAATTTAGAGAAATAATAGGGGGGGAAAAGGGCAATGAATTTTCTACACAGAAAAAGCACAGCTGCAGAACATTTACTGATGAGTAATTTCTGCTGCTATAAACCCCAGTGACAAATGCAAAACCAACATTCCAGCTATAACTTTCGGGTTCCTGGGCAGGATGGCATTTCCCGAAATACGAGAAGTAGAGACTCAACCTTCAATGATAATGGAGAAAGACACACACACACACACGCGCACGCACACACACATGCACACACAATAAAGATGGAATGATATAATGCATAACGCTTGTGTCCGGGTTAGTGGTGAATTAGGGAATTTCAGTTTCTTTTGTTCTTTTGTTTAATGCCTGTTCTGAAACCAAGAGGAGTGAGAGGGTAAAACAGCAGCTACATGTCCAAGTTAAACTCACTAGGCCTTCCTGCCCACAAAGATCAGAGCCTTGTCCTCGGGCTCCATATTGTGGATGAATTCGAACACATACGCCTTTTTCTCCTCTTCTTGAACAAAGAGGACTATCTGCTGAACTGAGTTCACTGCCTGTAGAAAAGTATGACAGAAAAAAATATGGAGAGGACTGACATGGGAATTAATACTAACAAAGACAAATGATCAAGTAAAGGGGTGTGTGTGTGTGTGTGTGTGGGGGGGGTAGTATTAAATAAGTATAACAAAATCAAGAATGAGAGGCACCCAAAATGAAGCAAGAGCAAGAGAAATTAATAAAAGATGCAGATGCGGGTTTGCAAATACTCTTAAGAGTCAGCTGAACCAAAATGAAAACAGGGTGCATGTGTAACTCACGGCCAGATCTAGTGTGCCCACATAGACCATCATGGGGTCCTTCAGGTAGGACTTGGCCAGACGCCTCACACCAGGTGGCCAAGTTGCACTATTAAAAAAAGAAACAAATACAACTGCTTTATGGATATTGATTACTGTGTTGAGGTAAAAAAAGTGAGAATGTGTATATATTAGTGCTGTCAATTGATTAAAAAAAAACAAACAAACAAAAAAAGTCTATGAAGGGGGTGACCGACCACATGACTTTTTTAACCCATGCATGCAAACTTCTCATAACTGCCTAAGTACTGCCTGCTGACGAAGCGCTGAAATGAAAACATTACTGAAAGATATGCACAGTACAATTGGGAAATCCTACCACTGAACTAAAAATGATGTCTTGAACTATGTACAAAGTCTAGCGTGTTGCTAAAAGTACCAGCAGTGGGCTGCTGAAACTCACACACAAACACCACAAAGTGAGTGGACAAACTCGACCAATCAAAGCCCTCTCGGTGTGTGTAAACGAGGAAGGCGCTGGCGAGTAGTTTGACGTATGCGCCTGCATGATTACTTTGCGTAAAAACCCCGCAAAAAACGTTAACATTTTAAAATTAATCACATGTGTTAACTTGTTAACATTGACAGCACTAGAATATATAAAAGATTCTTTATGTAAGCTACAGTAGGCCGACTTTTCAAGCCGAATCCATATTGGTAGTCGCAATGGCACAGTGTATGTAGTAGTGAGGCATTTCACCATCTATGTTTAACTGCTGTCTATGACAATCACTTGGCCTCTTAATTTTTTTATTTTTTATTTTTCCAAAGCCATGATATTAGCAGATGTTTGTGGAATTCTGTAGACTTAGAGTTGTCTTTAACTCAGCAACATGGTACTTGTGCACTGACATGCCCGGCTGTAGTTGGTTTGCATGCAAACTTTGGATGACAACGTGAAGCTGAGGTCTTTTTGACATTACATTTCTTCACATTCTGTTGCTCTTTCTAGGTTGTTTTTGGACTTACCACATTGCATTGAAACAGCTCAATCTTACCATCAGAGGTACAATAAGTACAAAAAGTGTGTTACAAATCTAAAGCTCTGCATGTCATGTGACAAAAAACACAGGAAGCTCTTGGTTAGTAACTTTGTGATAAACAAACCTGGAGTAGAAAAACAAAACAACAAAAAAAACAGAAAGCGTCATTAAGACGTCAGAAGTGTTAGTCAAGTGTGATGGAAGTGTCCTCACAGCCCCAGACTACACACCTAGTCATGACTGTCTGTCGGTCAGGCCGAATGTCCAGAATTATCTTCATGATCTGTGGTTCGAAACCCATGTCCAACATCCGATCAGCCTCATCCAAAACCTGCACACAGATTGCTGGTAAACTGCCATGACAGACACAAATACAGCAAAAAGTCACAACACACCAAGAGCTGCAAGAATTAGTTGATTATCAATTATTAAACAAACTGTCAATTTTGATAATTACTAAGGTAAATATCTTTAAAAGTCTAAATACTGTTTCTGCGCATTATACATTTCTTGTGTGCTGTGTTACACATGTAAAGAAATAAAGTAAGCATGACAGTTTAGTCTACTTTTTTTTTTTGAAATCGCCATGCAACTTACATAATGTCTGCAAGACAACAAGAGTTAAAAACTAGAATATGCAAGCACAAGTGCTCCATACTCGAAAAAATCATCTGTGGCTAGACATTTTAACCAGGTTAACCACAACACTAATGATTTAAAATATACGGTTATCGAAGTAGTTAAAATGCCACGCAGGGGTGGTGATTACTGGATAAACTCACTGGGCACCCTCCCTACTAACAGGATGAATGATTAAATTAAATTGACCTGTTATATGTCTCTTTATATATACTCATCTTTAGTGTTCTGCATATCGTTATTCTGCATCTGCATGTTTGAACTGTTTGGTGTTCTGTCTATTGGCATTGAGCATATTTCACGTATAATGCCTGGTAAATTCTCCTGACTGTATATATTTGCAGTGGGTCTCCCCCTGCTGGAGAACGCTGGGTACCTGTGGAGTCAAAAGGTCTAATCAAGTTTATTTAAACACATCTATTTGGGGGGCAAAGGTGAAATGCCATCTCATACTGAAGGGCGTCAGCCCAAAATATTGATGAGGCAATTAAAAAAGTAATCTAAACTGTCAAGTGTTTGCTTTACTTCTCTGTGTGTTTCATTTATGGTCTAGAAGGTTTAAACACCCAGTTTAAGAAATACAGGGCGCTGAAGACTATTGTTTTTTCATATGTATTATACAAGCATTTTCAAATACACTGGAAAAATCTATTAAGCAAACTATAATGTATGAGGGGTGGAAGTAACAAAAATGCAATTAAAATTAAATAGAAAATAAATTCATGTACAAAATCTGAATCATCTTCAATGGTGACTAAAAGCAATTTAATTGAAGCTGAATTCAACTGAATTGAAACATTACATTTATATTCTCTGACTAAAATGCTAAATTTCCATGACCCTTACTAAAATTAAGCAATAAGCCCCGAGAAGCCGTTCTATACCGTTAGGCGTGAAATGACTGGAACAGATTGTTAATTTTGAAAACCGGGTCAAGTGGGCGTGTAGATCCGTCTTTGGTTTTGGTAACTACACTCCCCAAACCACCAAACCCCCGGGCTTTTTTAGTTGAGCCTCATGCAGTGCCACACGCCACCATTGCACTTCAAGTGCATTTCATTTCCACAGAACAAGTTTCAGGTTTCAGGTTGCACTTTCACCCATCAATCCTGTGCCATCAACCATAATCGATTTTGACTGGAAATGCCTACCACTGCTACCACTATTTCTACCTCTACTATTACTATTTGGACTCTGATGACGAGACAAGTGTTGAAATGTTAGTCTTGTTTGCATACAACTAGAGATGGCAAGATATAATCAGTGTGCTCCAGCCTTTCTTTTGTTTGCCTGCTACTGTGTGGCACACATTTCCATTGAGCAAAATATGATCTGTCTTACTCAGGCCGCACCATTTCTGTGAAAGGCAAGAAAGGTAAATTAGTGATTAAACACACCGGATATGAAGTTTTATTAAACCAGTCATAGAGAGACGATAAAGAGGAAACGTTAGCAAAAAGCAGCTCCGAAGTTGAAGGAGGAATCCGGCGTGAATTAATCCATCGCCCTGTTGTTTGAGGTCACCAAGTGCTGTAAGTAGGAAAGTGAATGAAAACATTTTATACAACATAGAGCAAAGAGTGAACCAGAGTGGTTCATCTATGTTGTATCAAATTTTCTGGTTCTTTTTTCTACAGACAGTATTCAGTGACCTTGAAAAACAGGACTATTGACTGATTCACATCGAATTTCACCTTTCACAGTGTCCCTGCAGTATATTCACTGAGGCTAAGGGATTTTCCACACAGTATGGCAGGGCTGACATTTGTTTGGGACAGTTTTCAGACTCGTTGAATTGTGACAGTTAGCCTGAGTCAATAAAATAGGCAGCTGCTACCATACAGCTACAGCAACCAAACTGACTTGTGTAGCAGCTAGCTCAGTGATCTTCCGATGTGTCATAACCTTAGTTCCTGGGAGAGTGCATCATATTACCAATTACAGTTTTAGATTTCAGTCTATACAGCTTTAAAATCAATAGTTGAAAAAAACAAAGAGAAAAACTAATGATTCTCATTAACCGTCTACTTTCACTTTCAATGAAGTTCCATTGCAGTAAGTTAATGGATTACTTGCAGAGTGAATCTGGCCTCTAGTTACACAGGGACATGTAAACGGTAGGTAGAGCTATTTTTAGGTGCATTCATAATGACATTAAAATGTTTTAGAATTAGGGTTTTGGCAGCTTTCAGCAACTTAAATTTAAAACCTTTTAAGACTTCTTCATGAACATTTTGATTGAAATTTACAGGTAAATCTGCAGTAATAATTTACAATTCAGACCTATTTAAGACCTAAACTAAATGTATTTTAGACCTACTGCACAATGTTTCACTACATTCGAGACTTTTTAAGGCCTTCTATTCGAGACTTTTTAAGACACTGCAGAAAAATCCTGCAGAATAACATTCTGCACACTGTGGAGGGTAAAAGCTAACTTTGTATGCGAGTGTGTGTGTGTGTGTGTCTCTTTGTCTGTCTACATGTGAGTGAGTGTGAATGTGTGTGTGTGTGTGTGTGTGTGTGTGTGAGAGTATGTGAGTGTGAGAAAGAGCTTTGACAGTGTTGCATTATTCAGTATTTAAACCACAGTAGAGTTAAAACGGTTTCCATATTAGGACAACAAAAATCTTAAAAATAAATAAATAAATAAATAAATGAAAAAAAAAAAAAATTTTTTAAACAGTGCAAAAAGGCTTCTCACAACTGTCCCTGGTGCTCACAAGATAGGTGATGGTGCGCAGGTTGATCAGGTTGTTCATCTGCAAGTCATTTAGTCGGCCAGGGGTGGCGATCACTATGTCCACGCCACTGGTCACCATGTTGATCTGGGCCTTACGGTCTCCTCCTCCATATATACAGATACTGGAGGAGGGGCCAGAACAGACAAAAAGGGAAAGAATGAAATTAGTGGTGGGTATTGATAGGATTGAGAGCAACTCGAGATCTCTTGAGCAACTCTGATCAACTAAGGCACTTTAAATTTGATTTTTTTTTTTTTGAGTAACTACATGAAGAAATGCTTTGAAAGTCCATCATCTTTTCCAACAAAATCTTTTCATGGCAGACCATCCATGGACATCAAACTCAGACAGTTGTGCAGTTGTGCAGGGTAGCCAGCAGAGGCATACAGACTCAATAAGCTTTATGATACTTTCTGTAGAAACAATGATATTTTATTACACACATACACTATGGACAGACAGGCTATGTGCCTGCCCTATCTTATCCCCACAGTTCTCACTAATGACAGAAAAAAAAACGTCCAAAAACCATTCAGTGATCTAGTCTAACTCCTGGATTCATGGCACTTCAGGTAGGTATAAGTGGATATTCATCTAGCCTGCTGTGGCAAATTATATTTTCAGTCTTTAGACTAAAATTTTAGAAGTAACTAGTAGCTGGCTGCAGTGGGTTTCTGCAAGCTATCAGGTTACACTAACATTAACTATTAACCAAAGTGCAAATGTTTAGTAGGCCGACTCAGACATGATACTAGGGGGTTAGTAGTGTCATGTCTGAGTAAAAAAATTACCTAATGCTAGTCATTCTGTAAAACCACAGGTAAGCAGTACAAAGATGTTATGAGTGACTTTTGTCAGTTATGAGTGAAGTTTTGCCTCCACTCAAACAATTTCTACCAACAAATCACTCTCTCCTCTACATTAAAGACTGTTCTTGATTGTAAACAAATATTTTGGGACATTCCAGTTGAGTTATTTAACCAAGACAAACAGATTCTGAATGAATCACAAAATTGTGAAATGCAGCAATCTCTCAGAATTTCTTCTGGCTAAAGTGAACAAACTGGATATTTTGTTATTTCTAACATGAAAGGAAAGGTTTTTTCAGATTAATGTATATACACGTAAATGACTCAGTACTGCCTCTGTGCACGGAAGACGTAAAGTCCCAGTAGGACTTTTTTTCAGGGTCACTCTTTTCCAGTGATCGTCTATTTTTGTGAAGTATGGTAGGCTAGATTGATATTAGGCGTAAGTACTAGTTGTATAGAGCAGTTATACTAGTAAGCCTAACTAATAAGCTCTCAATGTTCCTTGCCAGTTCAGGGTTCGTTTTGTAGTTAGTTCGTAGCTATAGCCTCATTACAATTGTTTACCAACGTAAAAGCTAATTACCGGAAACGGTTGAACATCCTGAACAAAAGTCTTTCTGTAATTTTTACCTCTGCCGTGCACAGAGCCCATTCCGGTTAATTCAGGCATAAGACAGGGGTTTATTTCAGTTTTTAGAAACCGAATATGGTCAAATTCAGAATATGACGAACAGAATGAGAAGTTTACACGATTCCAGTTTCAGTACATGATTCCAGTAGAATATTCCAGAACAGGAATATTCCTTGCATGTAACTGTAGTCAGTGTTTCAATACAATAGAGTGGTAGGTATTTTTTATGGAGTCTCTTCTAAATGTAGTGTTGAAGCAACACTGAAGTTTTTGGTATAAAATTAATACTAAATAATAATCTAGGGGAATTTAGTCTTTGCATTTAACCCAATTGTGAATTAGTGAAACACACACAGCACACACTAACCCAGAGCAGAACAGTGAGGGGTTAGGTGCCTTGCTCAAAGGCACTTCAGCCATGGTCCACTGGTCAGGGATTGAACCAGCAACCCTTCGGTTACAAGCCTGAAGCCCTAACTGGTAGACCATGGTTGTCCCCAATTAAAAAATTTGAACATTAAAAAAAAGAGCCTTACTAGCAATGCTAAAATATGCTAATCAGTTAGCAATGCATACCTCAAATAATAGCAAAAAGTTACATAGTGTTACTGTAAGACAAGACAATTTATTCTTAAAGGGCTCTTGTTTTAGTCTCATTGAAAGTTAAGATCTATTGTGGTTTTGTGGGTTTGGGGTACCTCTTAAAGCCTTTGTAACTGTACTTGTTGCATTCAGCCTCAATCTGAAGTGCCAGCTCTCGAGTTGGGGTCAATACCAACATGCCAGGCCCATCACGTTTGTCCCCTTGGACTAGAAACATACAGATACACACACACACACACACACACAGAGTACGGAAACATGATGAGTAAAACCGTATTGGTAGATTTAACAGTCTTGCTTCAGTTTCAGTGTTTTTACCTAAAATTTACATCACACCAAACTGCTGATATATTTTAATCTGCTGTTCTGTTCAGTCATTTCATAGTCCCAGAGAGCAACATGTCTTGCAGTGAGGATCACAGGATGTCAAAAGATAACACAAAACAAAAATGACAACAAACAAACAACAAACTGTGAACAAAATTACATCACACCAGTCTAACTTTTTGCCGAGATGATTCTATAATAAAGGGACACACTGGAACTGTATGGCACGTTGCAACAACTACCTGTAATATGATATCAATAATACAATAACCACGAGTAAGCTGTAGTACTGTACTATTTACCTGTGTGGGTAAGCATTATGGTTTTTCCTTTCAATGACATTTCCACATTTACACTACATCAACACTGCATGAAATGACAGCCAAAAATGTATTTATCGCTGCTGACATCCAGTACTAGGGCTGCTCAAAGGCAAAAATCATACTTGTTTACTTAACACAATTACTCATGTCATCCATTTTCTAAATGTGATTGAAAAAGTTAATAGATTTACTATAATTGCATTAAAAAAAAAAATAAGTGAAGGATCTGATCAATAGCATAGACTGACTCTTTAGTGCATATATCAACTTATTACCAGTGTTAAACAGGCAGCAGGAATACACAGACTGTTTTTCAGAAAGTCTTCACTGTTTTCATAATTGTTGAAAAGCATAATCTTCATGATTAATCCAGGGTTAATAAACCAATAAATTTCCATGACTGAGGGCAATTTCTATTTCTGTTTTCACAAATTGCCAGTTTACACGTTAAATACAAGACTAAAACTCCATGTAAAAATTTATTTAAGTAAAACTGACACACCAGGAAGACGTTTACTGAGGGTGAAATGTGCATAGTGTTTCCCACAGGATATTAAGTAAAATGTGCAGACAAGAAAATATACAGTAAATTTAAATGCAATTCAAATCACTTTGAGAACATACTGTATTTGCCCGAATATAAGACGGTATTTTTTTCCTGTAAATAATTCTGAAAAAAGGAGGCGTCATCTTATATTCACGGACTAGACCAAAATAGTGACAAAAAAAAAAAAAATACAGGGCACCAAAAACTGTTTATTGTCTTCAATGAACCGGCAGCGTCTAATTGGCCTACAACTGAGAGGTTAGAGACTGTCTTGAACAAATTCAAAATTAGCCTCAAGTGGTGTAAAAGTATGACTGGGTTTACATGCACTTCAGTATCCCTTGACCTGGTGTTGACACCATTCTGGATTCTGTGTTTAAATGAGCACAAAGCTGGCACTTTATATTAAATTCAGGATACAAAAGTCTCTGATGTGATGCAATGGACTGTCACAGCATGACTAAATGAGTCTTGCCCAGCGCCTGCACAGAGAAGCTGTCTTTTCAGTGGTAGTCTATGATCAAACTAAGGAAAACTCACCACAGACAGGCAATGCCGAGCAAATGTCAGTGTTTTTCAACATGCCAACACCTGTTACTGTTGAAAAGAATGTGATTGAGAACTGAATGACCATCATCTTTGAGTGTCTCGCAGTCGGGGCTCCCCCCTTTAACACGCAAGGCTGCAGCCTCATAGCTAATGCAAATGGTTTTCTGCTTGGTAGATAGCCCACAGTGTACTGTTAGCACTTTCATGGAAAATTATCATTTATATGGTAACCTGCTATTCACTCAATTTAAATGTCACAAATTTATCCTCATTAATTAACCTGATCTCATGCTTTAATTTATAATAATGATCAAAAAATTACTAACTTGTAAAATGTATTCCAATGAGTTTTCAACAGCATTTTCAAATAAAATAATTTACTATGTAAAGCAAAATTTGGTCTACAATACTAATCCATACAGTGATTTTTTCCCCCCCAAAAATGAGTCTGGAAAAGAGGGGTCGTCTTATATTCAGGATCGTCTTATATTCAGGACTTTAGTTGGGCCAGTTCGGGCCAGCTTTGTTCAGTAAAACTTTTTTACAGTATTTCAACAATAATTACATAGGTGGTATATATAAAAGACAGGGCTCTCTAAGTTTTCAACTCAGGGGTGGTTGTATGCACAGTGGGAGGGAGCACTGGAACTACTTTATTAATCTAAATAATCAAATAATAATATACTCTTTTGATCTCATGAGGGAAATGTGGTCTCTGCATGTAGCCCTATTGTGAATTAGTGAAACACACAGCGAAGTGAACACACACTTACGCAGAGCAGTTGGCTGCCTGCTATAGCGGCGCCTGGTGAACAATGAGAGGTGAGCTGCCTTGCTCAAGGCACTTCAGCCATGGTCCAATGGTCGGGGATTGAACTGGCAACTCTTTGACTACAAGCCTGAAGCCTTAACCAGTAAGCCATGGCTGCCCCCAAACAATGTAGTCTAATTTAGCAATTTATAGCCACTTGTGTGTATTTGTCTGCAGACTTAGGGGCAGTATGCTCAGGGAGACACACATTGAGAAGGTTCTCTATTTTTTTTTGTTATAAATTAAACACAATTGACATGCATGAATTTGAACTTGGGTGCGTACATGTTGATTTTGAGTGCTGTTATGTCTTGAGACGGTAGGCCACACATATCGATGGTCAACTAGTGTAGTTGCTTAGTTATTAAAGTCCTGTTAATTAACCAATGTGATTAATTGCTCAACCCTTCCCTGTACCTACATTGGCTGTTGATCCATGTGAATGAATCCTGGCAGGAGGTAGGCCAGAGTCTTCCCCGTGCCGGTCTGGGCTATCCCAATCAGGTCCAACCCTTTCAAGATTATGGGCCATGCCTGGGACTACAGACAAAACAGATTATTGCTGATAAAGACTCAAATAACGAATGCATTCTACACCTACATAGGGTGGTTAGAAGAAAGAGGACATCTTCCTATGTCATCTTAAAAACCACAAGCAGAGTTTCTAAAGCATATTCAAAGGCAGCACAGCAACACTGGCTGACTAATAGAGCACACAGGAAACCATGTGATTGGCTGACTGTCGGGAAGCCACAGATCAAACACCATCCTTCTTAGACGAGACCTCTCAGCGGTGTCTAAGTATGCATTCACACCAAGAGCTACTAAAGCTGTGAAGTCAATTTTGTCGCTCATAAAAAGCACTGCAAAATTTGATGTTTGTTGCTGTTGTCGCCCCTGTTGTCAATTTGAGCAACATTAAAACTACAATAGCTCTTTGTGTGAGTGCACAGTTCGTCACCAAAGGTCACACAGTCAAACGACATTGCAAAACTATTGCCAGCTGGGCCTCTAAACAATACACTTGTTACAGTAAAATCGGAGCAGAGTCATTTCTGGAACTAAAGCAAGCCGTCCCTCCTAACCTAACCTAATCCACCATAAAGGGGTGTTTCCAGGAAGAGCTGTCAATCAATCTGAAAACAAACTGGGGAACCACGGGTCTTTCCCTTGAGAATGATAGCATTCGCCCTAATTCTGAACACCTAAGCATTGCATATTCCCACTGAACGAAACACTCTTCCCATTAATGGCTGCAAAGGTTCTCAACCTGTTTTAATGCTTGAGAGGAAACCCATTTACGTATTATGCATTTAATGTTCGACATACTGACCTAACCACTTCACATTGCTATTTATCTGAGGCATTTCATACAGATGGGGAGGGAAGGAGTGGCTCTTCACATGCCTGCACAGCACCCAGCAATGCAGTCTGGGTTTGGGTGCCCCACGGATCGTTACTGAGAATACCTGTATGGGTGTTGGTTTGGCGAATCCCACACGATTTATATTTTCCATGATCCCAGGATAATGCCGAAAGGCCTCCTCAAAAGTGCAGACCGGGTTTGGGATGGACCTTTTCACCTCGTCTTTCATGTCATCCACAAAAATACTGTTGTTTGCTCTCCTACAACAGAATTCCGAGGGGGAAGTTTGGGAATTTACACAGATCTAGTTCAATCTAGTTCTCTACCACACCCACTTTACCACAAACCACAAAAAGAGCATGTCAAGTTACATTATCTCATGATTGCCATAGAACCCAAAGGAAATAATCAAGAGTTTTCTTAATAACGTTGTAATGAACAAGCCACAGACAGAAACAAGTAAACTGCACACAGACACTTTGATATATCCGCAATTTAAATAGCGTAAACTTTGTCACGCATGTTGAAAAAGACCTGCTGGTCACCTTGCCAAACTACCTATAAGAGAAATTCCCTTTCAAATAGTGTCCTCTACTGGTGATAAAGGAACATTGACAGGTATTTCAGTGGTAGGCTCATCAACACTAACCTCCAGGCATCAACTTCCTCTGCAGAGCGAGCTGAGACTGTCGGATCCTCAATGTAGAAATCTTTCTTCAAAGGAGGAAGGTCTATATCAGGGAGAGGGAGAGGGAGAGAGAACACCATTGATCTGTGGCTTGCAAACAATGTATAAACACACCAAGCCTAATGTGGCATTATTCCTTGAATAACTCTTCTGTAAATACCAAAACAGGTAACAATTTTTTTAGGTATTTATTACATTCAGCTCCAATTCTACTTATGACAGTGAATTCCACCTTTCCTGCTCCTTACACTTTACATCTCCTTGCTCTTGTGCAAAATAAACCCTCCACTCACCTTGCCATTTCATGGCAGCGTATTTATCCTTGTTGTCTCTGATGGCTATCCAGTTGATACGTTCCCTCTGCTCTGAGACCTTTGAAGCAGATGCCTGCAGTTCATTTGAGGACCAGCAAGAGTCATTTCTGCCCGCTGGGGCAGGGGGCCGAGGTCCTGGGAGAAGGCAAAGATAAAAGGTGGCTGACTCCTAGTGTCCCCCTCTAACACTGAGTTCTGAAACCTCAATGATCAGGAAAAGGTGGACACGTCAGATTCAATCACACAGAATCAGAGAGATTCACTAATATCCTCTGTATTTAGTTTTACCATCCACATCACCGCCACGCTTGAAATTTCCTGCAAGTTTGTAGAGGATGCTGCCAATTGCTAGGCTGTCTTTTTCCAACCCAAAACATTCAAAAGAGGTAGTGTACACAGCTCATCTCCAGAAAATGCATGGGTCGGTCTTGACTAGCCCACAAACTCCAGCTTTTCTCAAATCTATCTCATGCTAGATGACATCTATGTTTATGTTTGAGTATTTATGTTTAAGTTCTTACATCTTTCACAACATTTAAACCACAGATTAAACTAAACACACCTAAATAGCCTAAGTGCACTAAATGTAGCCTCAATTGTCTTCTATCTTCATGTGGCACCATTTGAATCCATTGTGAGATACTGTTTCGTCTCACTATATATAGTGTATATGGCTGAAATGACAATAAAACCAAACTGACTTGACTTGACTACTTGACTTGACTAAACTAGACATGTAGCACACCCCTCCCTTCAATGCTCCCAGAGAAATGTTCTGTGTTTGGCTGAGGGACAGGTTGCCCATTTCCACTCTATGGAGCCAGGGCTCTACAAGACCAGGTTTTTGCTTACAGGGAATGATGTGTCAGAAGACCAGGTTTTTGTCCTCAGAGAATGGAGTGACAGTGGATCATGAGGAGACACTGACCAAATGTTACAAAAACTGTTATGTGTTTTTAAACCACTCTGCATCGCCAACTTCACCTCTAAATGCTATACAAGTTATACCAGTGTGCAAATGCAATCATAGGTTCATCTGAATGCCCTGCTCTCTTATCATGTAAAACCATGCGGGATAACGTTGAGTGTGGCTGGTATGTGCTATTACAGATATGAGCTGAAATTGGCTTGACTCCAGAAACCTGCAGAGCAAATTCAAATATGCAAGCAGGTTTGTCTGTCTGGCTTGCCTAGGGGCCCTTACATTATCTTGTCAGTCAGCAGAACAGTGAAAAGGAAAGGCAGGTCATGGAAATGCTTCACATCCCATTTTCATTCTGATCACTGTAGGGTAAATTTTAAATATTTTACATTTACTTTGACATACTAATACCTTTCCTCCTCTTATGCAAAACTTTTCTCAGTTAACCTTACTAAAACAAAGTATGTTAATGAACACCAAGTTACCATCTCGAAACCTTGGACCATTGTCTGAAACCAAGTCATCAATTATCTCCTTGGCTTTCTGCTGAACATCGCTGTTACCAAAGATCACAACTTCGCCTTCAAAATCTCCACGGTTGATCTAAAGAATATCAGAAAGCATGTCATTGTATGATTAGGCCTACTCCAATCTGAAAAAACAGTCGAAAGAAAGAGAAAACTTGTATGTTAAGACCGTGCAATACACCGTCTTGTGAGCAACTGAACATGGGCAAATGTTTTAGCATTACAATTACCTTAATTCTTGCTCCACTTGACTCTTCAATTTCTCGAATTTTACATCCACCTCGACCTGTCAGGTTACATAACACAAACTTTCTTGAACCTTGCACTTAAACCAACACAATTTGACTTGATCTAATCGTTGTATGATAGAACAGGGACAATTTAAATTTGTAGACGAAAACAAGTCAACATTAGCAACTTTACTTAGACCGTTGATATCAGCACAGCTGGTTAGTCAGTTCGTTAAAGGCTAATTTAGCATGCTTAACTTTCAGATCTTACCGATTACTCGCCCAATAACGGAATTATCTACGGTGAATTTCATGTGGTTAGACGAACCCGATCCTTCCCAGCCAGTCTGACGACGTCTTTTCCAACTGTCATCACGTTCTCCATTTCTAGAGCTGGATTCGCGACTGCACGTGTCAGATTTATCTCTCCAGTCTCTCCACTGGGGACCATCTTGGGTACCCTTTCCGAAGGCTACAGGGCGGCCACCCTTCACTCCGAAATGTACATTTTCTTTACCTTCTGGGGCCTTTAGTCGCCACTCCGAATTCTGTACTGTCGGTGCCGGTTTAGCTATAACGACACCTTCCGCATCATAGTCTTCTTCCCAATCAGACATTACAAATCATTCAAAAGACTATACCTGTAACTGCATTGGTACCGAGTGTTAATATCTTTTGGGGTGGCCCACATCCGTGCGATTAACACTTTCTCACATCCGGTTAGTTGACCTTTTATGACCTTTGCTGTAAATGATGTTCAACAAGTCAAGAATATTCCGTATTCTAGCCTTCTGCATATATCCTACACAAACAAAACTACACACAGCAAATTGTTTTTAGTTTGTTTATTGAATTTTTTCTTTTGCATTTTTTCAGTCACAGAGTGTTTGTCTCCTCTGTTATGTGCACATAGTTTATTATGTAATAAATTAATCTGCATGACATAGAACGTTAACATTATCAAGCTTGTAATTTAAGGCCAGTTTGTGTGATAAATTACATTATTAGTGATAAAAATAAAATAAATTCTTATTTAAATGATAGACATAGCAGGTTTGCAGCCAGCCAGATAAAGGTATGCACATTGTGTACATCTACTTCTCAGAACTTCTAGACTATCTCCATTTTTAGTAGGTTTTGCAGCTATGGAAAAAAGGACAGAAATAATAATAGGCCTATGTAATCATCATAATGAAATGCATAAAGGCACAGTAAAGAATTTATATCAAAACAATTTAAAAAAAGAGATTAAAATCAGTGTAAAATGGGTGTATATTATTTTAAAAAACGTTCTTTCTTCCATGTTTTCATTAATTCTTTTACAGCCTCAACTCAACAGGCCCAACAAGAGGCAAGATGTAAACTCTTTTGAGTTTAGTTTAGTTGTTCAAGGGTATTACTGACATCAGGAGATTTCCCTTTGATGCTTCCTCCTCATTTCTCAACACATTTCTTAACTATTTCCATTATTTAAAAAAAAAAAAAATACAGTTCAATATTGTGTGACCTTCCAATCTATTTGCAGTCACATTTGCAGGTTTCTCCTTCATCTTTGGACTTTTGTGCTTCTATATGCTAAGCTGTGCCAACAAATGCACTGACAGATCCATTTAGAGGCTTTAAATCAAGCATATCATGTATGTTAACACATCTACGCATGATTTGCAAGTCACATATACATATCAACATAACATTAAATTAAAGATGTACACATTACATTCTGTGGGTATAATGCTAGCCAACTTAGCTAAAGCACTTTTGTACCATTCAAATGCATTATACAGAAAACTACACAAAGAATGGAAGTCACCTTGATGATTTTTAATCCCTTTTACAGGATTCAGAGGTTTAAGACTGGTGTGTTCTTCTCTTGTCTCAGATGTAAAACGGTTCAATAAATAACACAACAGATGACGTTTGACATTTGTTTCAAAAGCATTTTTTTCCTGTCTGATGCACAGTTGACAGTGCTTCAGTCCAAAAAAGACAGATGCAAATGACAATACATTCACATTCACATATTCCTTAGGTTGTCAATGACAAACAGTGAATTCTCAGAGTGAAAATAACATTTAGATTACTAGTACCATACTTCCACATTAATATTTGACATGACATTCTGCACTGGCACCAAAAGAAAACTGGATACAGAGGTTTGCATCTCAGTATGAACACATGTGCGATTAGTCTTGCAATCAATGACAAAAACAACCATTCAAGAGGGAAAGTCAGATTTGAATGAGCGCTCAACTCTTGTCAATGTGTAGAAAAGTCCATAAGATGCCCAACACCCAAATCAAAGGTTTTAATGTGGGGGAACTAATCTAATCCACCTCATCAACCTGACCTCAAGCTGGCTATGCCGCCCCCCCCTTCCCCCAGCTAAATTGAAAAATGGACAACAAAATATATATGATCATGATTAACTCCATATAATTATCAGGGTTCTGAGTTTTGACTGTCTATATACTGGGAGTGTCGTACCAAAACCAACAACAGCTACTAACATACCAAAACTGAGTCTGCCTAATTTGTTCTGGATGCTATTTTTAATCTAATACATGCATGACAGCAAAATTAAGAACATTTGGGAGTGCTCAACAATGATACATGATGCCAATTTGCTACTAATACAAGGAGCGTTTAAAGAGTGCATAAATACTTTCAGCCTAATGCACCATTGCATTTTTTTTCAGAAACATGCAGTGCCCATGCACGCCTGCGATAAGACCTCTTACAGTTGCCTTACATTTGTCACTCTGCTTTGCTCCTTGTCATCTGATAGCACTATTACTCATACGGTCCTCCACAGACATTTGCGTTCATTTGTCAAAGAAATAATCCATGCAGTGTGATATGTATTCATCATTAGCAAAAACATGGGAGGACCCTTTGTCATTTCAATCCAAAGTCACAGAGAGTATCTAGCTCAGCAAACACTCTGAAACAGCTCTCCTCTTACTGATAAAAAAAGAGCAATGAAAAAATCTGAAAGAAACAAACGTAAAAAGAGAACAGAAGAAAAAAACAAACCAGAGGAGAACAGGATGTCAAATTCTGACATCATAGTGCCATTTACAGCCCAAGAGGGGTTTAACCTCATCAGACCTTGGGCACACTATAGGGACTATAGATTTTGAGCTAGCAGACGCTGATTTAAACATTCCCCACCCTACCCCATCCCTACTGTCCCTAGAGGGTCCCCTCATCTCAGTGCTCGGTGACAAAACTCAGGTCCGAGTTCTGCTGAGAGAGGAAGTCGAATGTTCCCAGGGTCGGCGTGTTCAGTTCACTGCTGTCTCCAATGAACAGTTCGGTCTCGCCCCATTTCGCCAGGGGCTCCTCCTGTCCTGTGTGGTGCTCTTTGTTATTGTTATTGTTGCCACCACTGCCACTAGTGAGGGGGGTGCCTGGGGGGTTGCTGTCTGTGCTTGAGGGCAGCATGAGGTTCTGCACAGACAGGGATTTGCCCAGGGTGCGGTCTGTGGAGGCAGTGTCCCCTGTCGGCTGCAGCAGCAGCAGAGGATCCACATCCAGGCTCAGGTGTCTCCTCCAGGAGCCATCTTCTTTGGGGCTCCGTGGAGAACGGCTCCGGAGCCTCACAGTGTTCCCAGAGTGCTCTGCACCACTGCTGTTGCTGCCGTTGCTGTTGGCCTCTGAGGACCCGGCAGCTAAGCCTGTGCTCTCCTGAACCACCCCGCTCTCATGCACTAGCTCGGGGATTATCCCCACGGGTCTTCCTGGAGCAGGGGTCACAACAGTGGGCAGCTGAAGGGTGGTGGGAGATGTGGTGGGGCAGCCAGGCATGGTGGGTGTGGGCCTGGCCAGGTTGGGGAACTGCGGGGGCCCCGAGAGAGCACCAGGCGTGAGGATAGGGGGCGGTGAGCCAGGGTACAAGCTGCTGTCGGCGGACGAGGGCCCGTGGAATAGTGGTGACGGTGAGGGGGTGAGGGAGGACGCCGACGTTGGGTAGCCTGGCGGGCCGGCGCCCAGGCTCAGTTCGCTTGGTGCCAGGATGAGCTGGAGGCCGTGGGGCAGGTTGGCGCTGTGCGAGCGCAGCACTCCGCGGCCTGGTTGCGACGGGTGGGTGGGACAGGCATGCTCCGAGCTTTGGACAGAGCTGGGGTAGTCGGAGGTCTGCTCTAGCTCAAACAGCGGCAGCGAGGCCAGCGTCAGGCCAGAGGTGGAGCCCTTCTGCAAAGCCTGTCTATAGATGTCCAGCAGTGAGTCCAGCTTGGACTCAATGGACTGCACCTACAAAGAAAAAACAAAAAACGAGTTTCACAAAGAGGGACCATTACCAGTTTCACATTATAGCAAATATTGAATAATTTGAATTGGCTTTCCACAGTGCACTGAACATAGGAAGATGCAGAACACAAAATCTCTCAAGACTGACACCTGTGGGTGGAAGGGTATATGAGTTAAAGAGGGAGGGTGTGTATCAAGTCTACAGTCTTTCTTATCTATATTTTTTCTTTATCCCTTAATGCATGCATTCATAATTCAATCAATTATTTTGTTCCTGCTCCACAGATGTTAAAGGGACGGCAGTGAGGAAGCAAAAGATAAGGGTTATAATTAAACCAAAATCTCCACACCAACAAACCAACACAAGTATTGCTCAGTTGGTTACCTGTTTCTCCACCTTGCACACTCGACCAAGCATACTCATGTCCTCAAGGGTGTCTCCTTCAGGGTGGACCTTGTCCCTCATCTTCCTGTCCATAGGGATCTGGCCTTTGCCTAGGATCTGATCAACCCTAAATGACACAAAGAGGAATTTTACTGGGACACTGCAGGGGAGAAGTGTGCTCAGACTGATATTATTCAGGTTTCCTTTGACCACAGTGCATCACTGGGGACACCTGGATCCAGTTAGTGGAAGACAATCAAGGGTTAGCATACGATATACGACTACCACAGAACACACTACTACTACTACTACACAAGCTTCCATTCAACAAGCAGAGAAAGAGAGAAAAAGAAATAAAGAGTGAGAAACAGGAGAGAAACAAGAGAGAAATAAAGACAGGGAGAGGGAGAGAGAGAGCAGAGAAAACTAACAGTTAACTATAGGAAGAAATTAGATATCTGAAGAGAAAATACACTTTAATCATAATGCAGACATTAACCCTGCCATGCAAGACCTAACAATTTGCTGTAACCAAATGCACGTTTACATATGGTATAGTTATTTTACAAATACTGTAGCACCATTAAATTACCACCAAGACAGTATGGAGCGAGCATTAGTGAAATTCTCTTAGAAACATTAAACAGAGTAAGTGTTATAAATTGTTTAAGTCGGCATGTGCATGTGACAGGTCTACTTGACTTGTTAGTGAAATTATGTCAATCAATCACATGGAATCGCATATTCATCTCTGGTTTTATGATATTCTCATCTTCGTGCAAGAGAACAGGATATAAAACAAATCTGAACCACCTCAGAAACCATGTAAAGACGTCAAACTGACACATACTTAAAGTAGCATGTCCAAGCTGTTATGATTATTGTCATTACAGTGATATGCCAACATGTGTTTAAACATGTTGCCAACAATAAGCAAACTCAGAGTGCAAAATACTCAAATAATAGTGTAGCTTTTTATAGTGTCTTTTATGGTGTCTTCAGAGGAACAGTTTTGCAGTGTTCACGGTGTGAAGAGCTAACCCTCTGGATGAGAATGGGACAATGGCCGCAGAAAATGATCAGTTACCAGTTATCAGTTCGTAGAGATTTTATTATTTCAGTTATCATTTGGTAGAGATTTTATCATTTCAGTTATCAGTTGTTCAGTCTATAATCATCTCAAGAATTTCAATAAATAGTATTTAACTACAAACAGCATCTTTACTCCGTATTTGCACTGTGTGAGTAACACTTTAGATTAGGATACACATATTCTCCATTAACTAGCAGCTTATTAACATGCAAATTAGTAACACTCAGTCATTTGTTAGTCACTACAAATCACTTATTAATTCCTTATTTTACATGACCTTATTCTACCCATAATAACTAAGAATATCCCCGATATAAACTCCTAATTACTGTTTATTTGTAGTTAGTAAGTTAGTTGTTATATATGAATCATGATCTCAATATGTTTTGGTTAGTATGGGGCTTATAAGGCAGCAGTTGAACAGGAACAGTTATTCTCCTTCAGTAACATTTAGAAAAGATGGCCTGTTCATCAGAACAAAACCCAAAACTACAAGTATCCAATAGTGTCCAAATAAGTCCAATTATATCTTTTTGATTGAGAATAACTGTTCCTGAGAATAACTGTTCCTGGTGTACTACCACCTTACAAGCCCTTTACTGAGCAAAGCATATTTCATACATAACAACTAGCTTACTTACTATAAATAAGCAGTAATTAGGAGTTTATATTGGAAAAAGTCTAGTTAATGGTTTACTAAGGGTAGAATAAGATCATGCAGAATAAAGTGTTAATAAACGACTTGTAGTGACTAACATATGGCTAGTATGTTATTAATTTACATGGTAATAAGCTGCTAATTAATGGTGAATATGTATACCCTAATCTAAAGTGTTACCAAAAATTCTATTGCGGTATTGTGAATAAAATCAGGAAAGTCTAAGTCTCTTTCCCAGTCTCTCCAGAGGGGTGCAGGGATGAGGGGACGAGGGCCTTGTGGATGCTGACCCAACAGCGGACTGCTTCCTCCTGGCCTGGCTGTAATACAAGTGCAAGGAAGGGGAGGAAAGGTTCCTGGCTTTGGCGCTCAGATTGTGATGGGGCCCCAAGCCTGAGGCTAGCCTGCATGGGGGATGATGGCACAGTGTGGAGGTCAGTGGAGCTCACAAAAAATGTTGATGTACATACATGGGAAGAATTTGAGGGAGAGGAGATGAGAGGGGAGGAGAAAAGAGCAGCAAGATGAGTGGACAGATACAAGACAACGCACAAAACCTGATTGGAGAGTTCTCAAAGGCTTCTCCTTAGAGCAAGGCTATTTTTGGAATATTAAAGTTTCAGTTCTTTTACTGGTGCAATTAACTTTCAAGCCTCTTTCTTACATGAATAATGGCTGGAAAAAAAAATCTTTTTAGGGTTCTTAGAGGAATTTTGATTTTCCAATGATGACAAGCCTCCCTTTAAAAGTATTCCTTGATACTCTCTATTAATTAACTCCATTATTTAAATGGTGTATAAAACTAATCAGGTTTAAATTGTTCTCCAGCTACGGATCAAGCAAGAAGTAAGAAAGGAATCATCAGTGAGGTGAAATAGGTTTCAGGCTTAAACAAGATGCATTCTACAGTACAGAACTACTGACGACAAACTAAAACCCTGAGCTGGTTAATGACGACAGTCTGTGCTTCAAGAAAACATGTAGACGACTGTTAGCATGTCAAGATTCTCCTCTAATGCTAGTAACATATCCAATGTCAACACTGTCATCTCCATTCACCAGCACATATGTGAGGAGAGGGGCACGGATTGATTATGTGTTAGTATTAAAACTGAGTTAATAAATGAATATTCAGCCCACATTAAATGCTGATGTTGTAGTTGATGTTCATCCTCTAAGCAGTCAGTTGTTTATGTTTCACTCAAGCAGTTGACATGGCCGAATCAGTTCTCGATCTACAGGTCAAAGAGACGAAAGCTTGACAATCTGGGTCTCTAGTTGACTAGATGACTCGTTTTAAACCATTTGTGAAAAAAGGCTAATGAATATCACGATCCAATCAGCCATCATTATTCTATGCAATTGCCAATGCAGGTAGCACTGCAGATATATTAAGCTGAATGCCCATACCTACAGAAGCTGACCATGTATGTGACCTGAAATTCTGCTTCTCTAAAGATGGCTCTTGCCTGCCCCTTAGTGTTAAGTTAGCTGAACTGCAAGTAGTCAGAGCTACCAAGCTTTTGTGTAGATACTTCGACACAACTCTAAATATTCAACGTTCTATTCTGTTGGACTACTTAAGAAGAAGATTACACTGTAAAACAGAAATGAAATTTTTCTAGATTACCAGTGTTATATTACCAGTGGTTACATAGTCTTTTGGTAATCTGTGAATGTTGGTGTGATGAATCAGATGGCGTAAGAAACCCCAGATTGCCTGGCTTTGCTGTCTTTGATTGGTTAATGTGTGTGTTGGGCATGCAGTCTAAAGTAGCTGCAGGGTACTGTGTGTGCCTGACCCGGGGGCCGAGTGCTTCCTCCTGGTCTGGCTGTAATACAAGTGCAAGGAGGGGGAGGAAAAGGTCTTGGCTTTGCCGCTCAGGGTCTGTGGAGGACCTACAATTGTGTCCAGCCTAGGTGAGAGATTGAGGACACGGAGTGAGAGGCACACACCACATACATACTGTACACCACACAGAACATGCAGACGCTGGCACACACACAAATACACACACACACAACCACACACATACACGCACACACACGCACATAAAGTGACAAACACATTCTCATCCTTACAAACATCTACACCCCTTATGATGGACAGACACAGCCACACCTGCAAGCACACAAACTTTCTATCTGTCCCCCACTGTGTCACACACACACACACATACACACACACAGCCTCACACACACAGCTCACCTGGTCTGCAGGCTTTTGATTCGACAGAGCATGTCCAAATGGCCGGCTGAATACTGCTCAATCACATCCTTCACATCGTAAGGTCTCAAAGTCTCCTTAAACTTCTTCTTGGCTACATGGAATTTCATAATTCTGAGAGAGAGAGAGAGAGTGAGAGAGAGCATAAATATCAATATGTATAATATTAAATGAATATTACAGAATTGCAATATCCATTTCATGTGATTTTCTTCTTACTGTACTGCTGTAATAATGACAGTGCATGGAAATGTCCACTGAGGTCCATGCTTTTCACCTCCTCTGAGTGACACTTAGGGTTGCATCTGAGTTTTTTTTTTTTTCCTGGTAAGCTATTCAGTGCCCAGTAGTGTCATATTTCTTTAACCTTATGAGTTTTGGGGCTTGTTTACAAGTATCTAGATATTTTTATAACCCAAAAATATAGGCTATATATATTTTTTTATCCATTTTCTTTTTTAATTACTTTTACACATATCCGCAGAACCTGGTGTTTTGAAAAATCTCCGCTTTGGAGGGTGTTTAAAGAAATATGTCCATTTGAGATGTAAAAAAATAAAAAGTAAAAAAATATCTGTTTGCAAAAATATCTAGATATGTGTAAACAAGCCCTTACTCTCTTATTAAAATGCTTATCATAATTATTAAATTTCATGAATTATTCATTATTAACGTAATTACTTCATCAATGTACTTGGCTACCTTTCATAAAATTAGGTAGTGGTAACACTTATGCACTTCTAGGTGTGCATATATTCTGCAGTAGTTCCAACTACCTTCAATGTTTAATTCTACCATTAGGGGGCGATGACAAACCAAAAACGCCACCATTGTCCAACTTCCAGCTTCACAGACACACAACAGGTCCTTCCAACCTCAAGCGCTTTCCCATAAACCTGTGCAAACTTCATGCAATATACTGCCACAATGAAACCTCATCAGTCACATCTCTGAGAGCCCGGCATCAGTTTACTGAGAAACTATTATGGAGCCAGGCCAGCACAGCCTGGAGGTTTGCTTATTGTTTGTCTTGTGGTCCACTGCTGTGCTGGTAATATTGACAGTGGTAAATGGACCCGGCCCAGTGACGTGCGGAGGGCGCCATCTCCCGTGAGGATGTGTTTTGTCTGTCCAGTGTTGCCAGTGAGTGCCCAGCGTCAGGTTGAGGCATTTCTGGGTAAGTGACAGGACCTGCTGGGTGGAATGGCAGGGGTGGGCCACTGCTGGGCTGGTAGACAGGGTCAGGTCAGCGTCCTTTCTGAGGATGGGGTCGGGTTGCACATGTGAGGGGGTTGATGTATGGCAAGAGTGGGGGTGATGAGCACTGGTCCTGAGGAAATATGTCCTCCTGCAGCTGGATATTTGAATTCAATCCCCTACATAAACAAATGCCATTCTCACAGCAGGGCATAACCCCATGGCCTCATGTGACGTAACAGTTTGAGCCTGGTGTAGAGCTGCTCTATATATCAGGTGTATCACAGTATAGCTGTTTTGACTGAAATCTTGCCAGCCATTTCACATACTATATAACATTTCAGGCAGTTGTTGACAATCTGCTGATTGTCTTGCAGGTACAGGAGAGAGACTGCCTGAGGTAAAGCTTTGAAAACATAAAGAAACATAAAGCAGAAAGCTGCTGAGATTTCATACGGAGTGAATCTAATGACAATAGACAGGGTTTCACTAAAAACATAATCTATCTTAGCACAACATGAAAACTCCTGATCTCAATACTGATCTTGAAACCTATTATTATAAACCTATACCTCCATCCATGTCCATCTTGCAAAGGCATGTGTTGTTTTAATAATCATTTTCATTCACATGTATAGGAAATCTCACTGTATAGGCCAAGTCAGTCTTTTGGCCATGTGTGTAATCACATTCAGTTTTTTTCTTACACACAATCATAAATATATTAGTCCAAGTACAATTTCTATTCTGGCGCAAGCTACTGATTTCCCTGCATGCACTTTATTGTAAAATACGAGACTGCACTCATGTTAACGACTGAATGGAAGAGGAGAGGAGTAATAATCTGAAATGAGATGCTATACCTACATCCATCTTCGTCATGGCAACCGCAAGTGTCCATCAGAGAAGTGAGAGTGTGTGTGAGTGTGTGAGGTGAGGGCAGGGAATGTTGAGTGTGTCCTCACCTGACAGCTCTGATGACACTCTTCAGGGGAGCTGACAGGTCCTCGACAGTTACGTCACAGTGGCAGCCACGCTCGTCCAAGGCCTCGTCGGCTCCAAGGTTGGTGTCTGCTGAGAGGGAGAGAGATGGAAGGGGGAGGTAAATGGAGAAAGAAAGAGAGCCAGAGATAGGCGATAGGTGATGCATATGAATAGGATATCGAGAGATATACAGTGACAAAAAAAGAAATGAAAGTAACAGATAGCGAAAGAGAGAGAGTGAGAGAGAGAGAGAGAGAGAGACAGACACAGAGAGAGATTTAGTAACTAGCGTAGTCCTGGTGGGAGTGTTTGACTCATTGGGAGAAAGCTAAAGAAGGGACCTTTACTTCTGATTGGCCTCTACTGCCTAACAAGCCCCTGAGCCTGCAGGGAGTTGGAGACCAGACAAGGCGAGACGAGATGAGTTGAGCCGTACACCACACACACACAGCCAACCAGCCCAATCGATAAAATACTGAATCAGCCTAACAAAGCATTTCAATAAAACTCTCCCCTGACTCCCCTCAAAATGACAACGAGCAGTTTATGAGAGACAGAAACACACACAGAAATGCACATACTGTCCACCCACATGCACAAAAACACATACACACACACACACATTCCAACTGTACGTAGACGAAGACTCTCATGCCCTCCACCCACACACTTACTTGATCACTCACACGCACCCACACTGCACACTTCTGATGTATAGCTCACCAATAATTCATTTCCTGTTCGCCTATGTGTGTGTGTGTGTGTGTGTGTGAGTTATTTTTGAAAGCATGCCACAGACACAGGGAATGAAAGCAACAGAGGAGACATAAAACACACGCACACACACACACACACACAACACACACACACCACACACACACACACACACACACACACAGACACACACACAGACATACACACAAAAAAAGTTATGCATGCTGGTACAGGTCCACAATTTCATTGACTCCCTTACCCCATGCACACACATACACACAGACACACCACGTACATACACATTCCCCAACTCTCAAACGTCTCTCTTGCTGAGCACTCTGATTCTCAGGTCCTTTGCCCACCTCTGTCTCCCTCCACTCGCCCGGCTGCCCCATGTGGCAGCGGATGGCCGCCAAGCACCGCTCCCGCCTGCCCCCGAGATTTACTGTTAATGGGACACGTATGTTGTAAAGCACGGATAAACGACAGGCTAATGAAATAGCGTCGGGGAGCGCGGCTAACCAGAAATGCAGAGTCAATTCTTTTTTTTCCGACCCCAGCAACCCCTCCTCTCCCGTTCTCTCCATCTTAGCCCTTCAATAACGAATTATATACGACTCGCTGCTGGATCTATATCCCTGCATGTCGTGCGAGAGGATGTAGGGCTCCAAGGGGGCTCGGCTGTCAGAGCCATCAGTCACAAAGTGCTGGCACTGTTGTCTGAGCCTGTCAGTTCTACGCCGTTGTTACGTAGACACGTGCTCTTGGGACGCTAACATCGCAGCTAAATGCCTTTCTCAAACGTACAATACGAACCATAGTCAGCCAGTAGCAGTTAGTGGGGTTAGTAGGGTGCCCTGGGCAAAGAAACAAACTATCCAACAAATCATCACCATTTGTACAATAAATAGATGTAAATGTGCTATGCTGTGGTGCAGTCAGTTGAGAACGGTGGCTTGAGAAAACAATAGTGCTGAGATGAAGCGTAAATGACTCTCTAGGCCGGTAATTTAAAAGTTTTATAAATATAAACATAAGTGTTAGATATGGGGATAAATATTTACACTCTCTATGTCTTCTGCTTTCTTAGTAGCAGAAGCAGCTGCACATGCTGCCAAGTCAGTGTCAGTAATAATGCAGAAAATATCCCCCACCACCCAGAAACAAATGTGCGCGCATGCACACACACACACACACACACGTACGCACGAATACCACACAGACACACTCACACACACACCACACAGACACAAACACACACACACACAAAGACACACACACACACAAGAGCACACTCACACACTCTCTCACACACACACACACACACACGCTGTCTAAAGTCTATTTGAGAGGACAGCACGCAACATTTCCCGAAGGGGAAGCCTCTCTTTCTGCCGACTCAGCAAGCCTGGTAGCGATGTCTCCTCTCGAGTGTGATTAACCTCCACTTTCTTTCTCCCAGCTGGTCTTAGACCAGGGTCCCAGTGTCACTCACCACCCCCACCAGCCCTGCTGTATTTCCGCGCCGCCCTGACTGATCCTGGGCCAGCGGCTGGCCCGTGCGTCATCCCCAGTCCTGACCGGCCACAACCTGAGCCCCCAGAGAGTGCTGCATTCATAGCATGGCCATCTAGGCCTGTTCTCACAGTGCTGTGGGCCAGTATTCTCCTTACAGAGTTGCACTAGCATCCTTATTGGTCTAGTTCAGCACAAAACAATCAGCGCTTGTCTAAATTATTACAGTACATTAGCAGGTCTTGTGGGTCAAGATTCTTTCAACCTGAGAAACAGATACGATTAAGTTGATTGGTATTTCATCCGAAGCATAACTGATGTGCAACGTAGGGCTCGGGAACTGAACCCACGTCGGCAGATTGTTAATCGGTGACTTCTCCACCGCTCCACAAGCATCTTACACCTGCACATCTTTCCTTGGTGTGGATCAGGATGATCAGCAAATGTTACAGCTGCATCCACATCTTCATCTGCATCTCCACATGTCAGGTATTCATCATCATCATCATCATCATCATCATCAGTGAAAAACTTCTACACTTTTCAATCAAACCGCCACAGATACTTATAAACTTTGACCGCCTTGCAAGTGTGTGAGTATGGCAGAGACTTATGGCTAATCCTGTGTTGTCTTGAAAATGTGGGGCATGCAACTACAGGAGTTTGTAAAAGAATAGCTGAAGTCAATCTGACACAGCACTTCTAAATTGCCACAATGACTACTTCCCCCCTCCCTGATCTCTAACAGTCATCACAAATTCTCGCAGCTCCACGTTTGCAACAAAGTCCATAAAAGTGGCAAGGAAGAGAAATGTTTACAGGTTATGTTTTGTGCCTCGGGGCAGAATCCACACCCTGTATATTTGCCTCCCCACTTCAGCATTTGCTTCTCTGAGAGCCCTTCCTGCTCAGCAAGCATGGAGACTTTAAAGGGAGTGTGTGTGTGTTGTGTGTGTGTGTTGTGGGGTGAGGGTGTTAAGGGGCACCGAAACCCTGGGGACCAGACATGCTCCCTTAGCTACTCTCTGTTACCCACAGGCCACACACACACACACACACACACACACACACACACACACACACACACACGAGAGGAGAGAGAGAGAGAGAGAGAGAGAGAGAGAGCTAGAGCGCTCTAGCCTGCTGATAAACAAACACAAACATAAACAAAAACAAACATTCAGCCTCACAGATGTAACCAGAGCACTGGGAGAAACAAGAGAGCGGTGAGAGGGGTGAGAGTGACCTTCTCCATAGACTGAACAACTGCGACTTGCTGGCTGGCACATTTGGGATTATGTGCTTGTTTTGAAAAACAGTCCCGTCTGACTTCGCCAACACTCAGAGAAAAATAAATGTGCCTTGTTTGGATATTGTCACTGCATGCCTCAGGACAGACACGCAAAGCAAAGTTTATAGATTTGATACAGGGACTGCGTCAGTGTCAGTGCATGCACATACATCGGGCAAAATAAATATTGAACGTGTCAACATTTTTAATAAAGTTGTTTGTGTGAAATTTTGACCAGCCTTTCCTGTTAACCCAGGAAATCCACGCACGTAAAGAAATCAACATAATAAAGCCATAAATGAAGTCATGTATAAGGAAGTGGAATAGCACAGGAAACAATTGGAACACACAGTACACCAAGTCAAGGAATGGCAAGGAACCAACTGTAATCTGTAATCTGTAATCCGGAGTAATTTGGAAGGTAATTCTACCTTTTCTATATCAACCATTTTTGTACATTTTTAGTGGCAACAAAACATGATTTTCATAAAAACCAGTGTTGCACAAAAGCCTCTTGTGATGAGAAAAAGCAAAGAGCTCTGCCAAGACCTTGGCAAGCGTATTGGTGCAATGCATATCAATACACTGTCCTGTCACAGGGACTTTTATCTGCAAATGGAAGGACATCACTCTACTATCAACTGGACACATACGAGAGCTCCTTTCCAATTTTCTATTCACGGAGTAAAACAACAGTCAGAAGTGTATTTCAAGAGACAAGGACCACTCAGCTCAGTGAGGACTTCCCGGGATCAAGTACAATTGCTAAAGAGAAAACAGAAACAGATAATACACTTCAACAACATTTCGAACCTGCACAGCCCTTAAGACACCATTACTGCAGAATGCATGTTTACACTCATTTGACAAGCCATGACATACTGGGAGTATATAAAATGCATAGCCAATTGTTTGCTGTGTTTGCAAATGTAGCAGACCTGCTGTCTCCACGTCCTAGAGCCGAGTGGTCCTTGGCTCTTGAATACAAAACTAGTGTGTGCATGTACTCGTTCACTCACACACACACATACACACACACACACACACACACACACACTTCTCACCTTCAGGCACAGTGCGTGACTGACTCTTGAGCCGGAGGGAGGGGCGGAAGCGTGTGCGATCGTTGAAGCTCCAGCTCTTCTGCACCTTGGCTGGGCTGGTGCCCTCCACGCCCACATCGGTGCCCGGCGAGCGGCGGTCATTCACCGTCGTCTGGCGACTCTTGATGCTCTGGCCACGCGGGCTGGCCATCCGCACGCGCTCCTTAAAGCTCAGCTTCTGACTGCTATGCAGAGACACACAGCAGTGGGGTACAGGAAATGGGATAGAGGGAGATAGAGATGAAGAGATGGATAAAGGGATGACAGTAGAAGTAAGAAAATAAGAAAAGAGAGAGGGAGAGGGGGAGAGGAGGATAGGGAACGGGGTTACAGAAGTAAAGAAAAAGTAAGGGAGAAGAGAGAGAAGGAAAAAGAGAAAGTTGTGAGTAGGTGATTTCATTCCTGGCCTGAATAGCACAGGTGCAAAATCAAAAAGTCATTCACAAATGCCACATTTCTTAAGAGGCCTCATTCTCACATATGAATACACTGTCTGCAGGATAGTGGAAGACACTAACTAGCCACTGGCTAAACTCTTAGACTCTTAGTCTCTAAATAACACATGCAAGCTTACTTCATAAACCAAGGCATAAAAAAACCCTAAGATGCTAGTCTGGAGTCAAACTGATTTCAACTCAACTGCACAATGCCACCAAGGTCACCCCTTGGTCAAACAAACCAACATACTGTCTTGACATGAGACATAACCAGAGTTTGACATGCTTATGTGATGGTATCAGATGCTTGCACGTAATGACAAAGCAGGCAAAGTACTCTGGTTGCATCTGTACTGGCTTTCAACAGCCTAAGAGGCCTGCACAGAGAATATAAACAAAACTAAAGTCTGATGCATTCTATGATGCTGGCTCCACAAAAGGGGCGTCACACACCCTCCGACGAGCTGGTCCGAGTACAAGTATAGATTTAAATATATACAGATTATCCATGCTAATGGGCATTAAGGTCAGGATTAAATGCATACCTTTGGACTTCTGGAGTTATTACAGTTATATGCAATGGTTTTTATGTCGATTTGATATCTATGTGGTGCAACTTCTGTCTAATGTGTAGAATTAGAAATCCATATTCTGGTAATTTAGTATGCATTTGATCCTGTTGGCACTGTCTGAAGGTAGGGAGAAATGGGATTTAGTGAGTCTAACCCATGGCTCTGTGTTAGGAGTGTATAGAATCACATGCACGTGCAGCATGCATGGTAAGGACTCTATGAAGCACCAACATACTAATGCTGACATTAGTATGATTCAACTGCTGATATTACTGTGATGAATAATATTAGACTTAAATATTATACTTATAATTAAACTATATCAATGCTTGGTAAATGATGTTAACTGTTAGCCTGTCCACTACTGAAACAGTGTAATCAAGGGTTATAAACAATTGGGTAAGTTTTCCTATTAGAGTTATTGCATTTGAATCTTTTAGAATTTGAAGTCCAGCGCAGCTTCAGGTTAAAGTCATAGCTATGCTGTGAGTTTAATATGATGTCATTCTTTACAAAAAGGCTTTTAAATAAAGAACCAGTATTGTAGATATTCTATATTCAGTCAATGTATATAGCCTACAGTGTGCTTTACGTAGAGAATGCATGGCGTGCAATACACAGACTTTCACTGATAATCTGGCCTTCCAGAATCCTTTCCCACTTTATAAACAGATAGATTTATGCGTTAGATAGAGGACAGTTGATAGAGAGACAACAAGAGCATTGAGTCATGGCATCTGTCACATTTTGTGGTCTGTGTGTGTGTGTATGTGTGTGTGTGTGTGTGTCTGTGTGTGTGTGTTTGTTTGTATCTGTTGCCAGACGGACACAACTCAGTCAAAGTCAGACCATTCCTCTCTAGCAACACAGGATTCAGACCAGGAAGAGTGCAAGGACCGGGACCAGTTGCATTCTGGGTAATCGCTCGTTTCATTGTCCATGCACCTGCAGTTCAGTTAGTTCAGCATTCCCAGAGGTCATGTGACAGGGACAGGAGAGGGGGATGCTAGGTACCTATGTCTCCGTGTGGTATATCTCCTGAAGAGCCTCTGTCTATTACTATGGCCCTTACTAGTGGCATCAGGGGGGATAAATGAATAGAAGAAAGCAGTACTTTACTTTCACTGATGCACATGAGGGAACAAACACAATGTAAAGGATACACACATCCGTTCACAGTATGTAGCATGCCCAATGAAACTAGTGAAATCTCTTTCGTTACTGGTAGAGAACACATGTTAGCAATACACTGTGGTAAACTTTGAAAGCCCACAATATAGAGTATAAACATATATACATTCACATAATCCCACACACCCACACACACACACACACATATATACACACACGTACACGTACACACACACAAGCCTTAACACAAGCACATAACTCAAAGTCGTTGAAAAGGTAGGTCAGGATGCTGGCAATCTTTACTTTGTGTCATTTCTCTCTCTTCTCTCCTGTTTCCTCTCTCTTCCTCCTCTTATTGTTCTTGTGTGTGTGTCTGTGTATGTGACTATGTGTGCACATGTATGCTTGTGTATGTGTATGTGTATGTGTTTGCGTATGTGTGTGTGTGTATGTGTTTGCGTATGTGTGTGTGCGTGTGTGTTTGTGTGTGTATGTGCATGTGTGTGTTTGTGTGTATATGTGCTTATGTATGTGTACATGTTTGTATGTGTGTGTATGTGTATGTGTGTGTTTGTGTGTATATGTGCTTATGTATGTGTCCGTGTTTGTATGTGTGTGTTTGCAATTGTCACAAGAGATTAGTCCGTGCATTTTAAAGCGCATTATACCTCTCTGTGAGCCGTGTGCTATTGTGGTTTGTCAGGTTTGTTTTTCCCACACCAATGAAATCTCATTCCCTACCACCAAAGGAGGCCTGCAAGCCATAAATATATTACTCCAGCATTGAGCTCTCTCTCCCACTCTTTGGCTCCCTTTATTTCATCTGAGCTCAAGTCCACACACACAAAAATGCCATTAGCACGCCAGCTACAGTAATTGAAAGAATAAATTTGGAAACAGTTAAAGCTTTGGGAGCTGGGTCACTACAGCTTCCAAAATCCCTGGTAATGGCCTGTTCACTTTTGCGGAGATAGAGAAGAGAGAAAATATTTGTGTGATTGAAGTTTTTTGGGGGATGCACGGCTTGTGGAAACATTCGAGTAGGCTTCCTGTTTAATGTTGCATTTCGCCATCTTTATTGCCCCAACTCGGGACTCTGAATTCCTTCGCTACACAAGCATCATAAGGACAGACCGCACAAAAATAGACATGCACACAAGCAAACACATACATTCACACACACATACACACACACACACACACACACCACACACACACACAGACACACACACATGCATGCACACGCATACACATACACATGCTCTTTCTCATCATCCCTCATTCTCACACACACACACACACACACACAGACACACATACACTAAGTGAGACCTAGAGAACAGCCACCTGCTGAATTTCCACTGTCATCTTCCTGCAACTCCTCTATTCTACCTTCACCCTTATTTCTCCCCCTCCCTCTCACTCTTCCTCCATCTCTCTCTCTCTCTCTCTCTCTCTCTCTCTCTCTCTCTTTATCGCTCTCTCTCACTCTATCTCCCTGTCTTCTTTCTCTAGTGCTATGCAGAGACACTGCTGAGTTCTGGCTGCTGTTTAATGGCTTGTATAAATAAGGGCTGGATGGAAAAAGTGCATCATGGCTCAGTCATCAGCATGTGCAGGCAGGCACGGCACCGGCAGTGACAAACGAGGGGCTACCCGCTACTCCCAGCACTCAGCAGCAGCTCTAGGCTCTCAGACAAGTCACTCACACACACACTCACAAACACACACACGCACACAGGTACACTCCACATGCACATACACACACGCACACACACACACACACACACTCATACAGACAAACAAAATCTCTCTCTCTCAAACATTCACACACATACACATACATACACACACACACAAACACAAATCCAACACGCATGCATTTTATTTGAGCCAACAACTCAAAATAAACAGGAGGACACCACTAACTGATCAGATGCATTCCATGTCTCAGACATGACATGTCACTCAGTAAGAGGCAATTGAACAACAGTGCAACCAGTCTTGTAGGTAAATACAACACCTTCTCCTCCAAATGCCGTGCCTTCCAAATAAGGATGAGATGGAACAGGACTTTGACAACTGTTTTGCTTTCATTATTGAATAACGAACCATCCTGTGGCCCCTAATGACCATACTCACACACACACACACACACACACACACGCACGCACACACACACACACACGCACACACACACACTAGACTGAAAAATATATATTCACAGTTGCTATATAAAGCCTTTTTCAGCAGACCTACAGGACTAGATGTGTATAAAGCAGGAAAGTCAGGAAACCCAGTACTGTATACACAAACAATTGATTTCACCAAATCAGATAAAGTTCATAGCTCAGATTGAAAGTAAAACACACAGAACGCTGTTTGAGATAGAAGATGCACAAACCTGGTGGTGGTCTCTCCCTGGTCTTTCCTTCAGAAGTTAGTACAGAGAGAGGGGAGAGGTGAAGACATTAGCTTCTAAAATCAGTGCAAAACTATGGCAACAGAACAACACAGACACACAGGCATTCTAACATATATCGAGAGCTCTCCAGAACTTTCTCCTCGATATATTCACCTGTGTTTCATCCACCCACACACACACACACACACACACACACACACAAACATGAGTTAAAAGGAGTTACTAATAAAACAACTACAATTTGAAGAAGTTAACACACCACCACAGAACAAAAAGAGACAACAAAAGAGGACCAAAACGACACAGTAAGCTACACTTTCCTTCAGTGCACTATCGTCAAGACCGCACACAACCAGCACATGCTGAAGCAAACAGGCGATGCACAAAACAAGCCGACTAAGGAAGCTCAAGCGAGACGGACAGAGAGAAGCAAAGAGGGTCAGGAATGCTGAAGGTGTATGCAACTGATGTAATATAACGTAATATAATACAACATAATTGCATTGTGATGTAATTAAGCACTACAACACGAGTGGAAGCGAGGTTGCCGTAGGTAACCACACCCGTGAGGATATCCACGAGCAACCTCATGACCACGAGTGTGTAATATACAGTTAGTGTGCTCCCCTAATATTTTTCTGTGTGTGGGGAGTGACTTGTGCTGTTGTGCACATGTGAGTGAGGGAGATGGGAGGGTGGGGACCTGGCAGAGGTAAACATGTAGTCTGAAGAGTCATGAAGAGTGACAGCTATGTGCAACCTGTGCTACACTGCGGCCAGTGGTGGGTGTGTTAGCACGTGCCCTGTGTGGGGTGAGGGGGTGACAGGTGACAGCTAGGCACTTTTTTTTTTATCACGTGACACTTCACTTCTGTACTGTAACTCACACACTGACAGGTATGACAGTATCCTTTTTTTAATCTCTCTCTCTTTTGCTCTCTCTCTCTCTCTCTCTCTCTATCTCTCTCTCGTGACTTCTCCGCTAAAGTTCTTTATAAAACCCATGCTGCTAAAATCTTTTTGAGCTTTTTTGAGCGTGAATGTGTGTTATGAGTATGTGTGTGTGTGTGTGTGTGTGTGTGTGTGTATGATTGTGTGTGTGTGTGTGTGTGTGTGTGAGAGAGAGTGAGAGAGTATGTGCATGTGTGCGCTTGTGAGTGTGTGTGTGTACGCCTGTGAGTGTGTGTCTGTGTGTGTGTGTGTGTGTGTGTGTCTGCATGTGACTACCGGGAGTTAGATAGCTGTGACACCTGCACCTAACCTGCCCTGCACCTGTCAGATCTACAACAGTATGGCCAGACCTGGCATGCTTGATGACTGTGAGCCTTTTCCATGTCACAAAAGGGTGGATTCAGAGAGAAGAAAATTTGCGGCGACAAATTGACACATCACCATGATAAATGCATCCATGAAAGGGAGATAGGAACAGATTACAGTGATAGGGGATCGTTAACAATCAGATCGAAAAGACAGATTGACAATGGAGGAGAAAGAAGAGGAGGAAGAGGAGGAGGATAAAATGAGGAGAAATGCCCAATCGCCCTCCAGAAGTGGAGGAATGGAGAGAAAAGAAGGGAAAGAAGGAATGGACAGCTTGAGGAGGAGCACAGACACCAAAGACAACACCAGCTGCCACAGTGGTACCTACTTTACAGGGCTGCAGGTATGCAGAGCCTTCAAATGAGGCTTCCAGGTAGCAATGGAAACCGAGTTCTCATCAGCCGCATAGCTACGCCAAACACACTACGTGCAAAGTATACAAAACAAAGAGGGAGAACGGGGAGGAAAAGGAGGAAATGAAATAAAAAAAAGGATAAGAAAAAATAAAAAAAGGGGATAAAAAAGGGATGAACAAGGCCAAAGAAAGGGGGATAAAAGGAATTGAGGGTAAAAGAAAAGAAAATGAAGAAACAAAGAAAGAAAAGAAACAAAAAAGGGTAGATTAGTCCAAACCAGTCCAGTCACAGTGTCATCTACAGCTCACTGCAGGGATACATGCCTTTGTGGAGGGAGAACACTTTTATAGTGATGCCAGGTGGCCATCAGGTAGGTCCTGCTGCTGTCGGTGGAATACAGGCGCCAGGCAGCCTGGCGTGGAAGAAGGACACACACAAACACACACACATATTCATACACATTCACACACACACACACACACACATATATATTCATACACATTCACACACACACACACACACACGCACACACACACACACACGCACACACACACACACACGTACAGAAGGGTGCACAAAAGCAAAAGGGCATAGTGAGGGTATGGCCACATACATAAAAGGACACACACACACACACACACACACACACACACACACACACACACACAAGCAAAGACATATAGGATGCAGAGTTTTGAGAGTGGAACATCAAAACTTGCCTCATAATTGTCTACTTCTTACTTACACAAGTTTTATCTCATCAGAGTGATAACTAGTATCATTAAAGAGTAGTTCTGAATGAACATGACACGTAGACGGCAGAGGTAAGTTTTAATCAAATGTCCACTCTCAAAAAGAGGGTGCGAAGGAAGCTGGGATGAAGAGAATGAGCCAGTCATGTTGAGAGTTATTTGAGAGCTGCTCTCTTATCTGTCGAGCCTAGAGAGAGAGAGAGAGAAAAAGGGTTGTGATCTCTTATCTGTTGAGCTGAGAGAGAGAGAGAGAGAGAGAGAGAGAGAGTGAGAGAAAAGGGTTGTGATCTCTTATCTGTCGAGCTGAGAGAGAGAGAGAGAGAGAGAGAGAGAGAGAGAGTGAGAGAAAAAGGGTTGTGATCTCTTATCTGTCGAGCTGAGAGAGAGAGAGAGAGAGAGAGAGAGAGTGAGAGAAAAGGGTTGTGATCTCTTATCTGTCGAGCTGAGAGAGAGAGAGAGAGAGAGTGAGAGAGAGAGAGAGAAAAAGGGTCGTGATCACTTATCTGTCGAGCTGAGAGAGAGAGAGAGAGAGAGAGAGAGTGAGAGAGAGAAAAAGGGTTGTGATCTCTTATCTGTTGAGCTGAGAGAGAGAGAGAGAGAGAGAGAGTGAGAGAGAGAGAGAGAAAAAGGGTCGTGATCGCTTATCTGTTGAGCTGAGAGAGAGAGAGTGAGAGAAAAAGGGTTGTGATCTCTTATCTGTTGAGCTGAGAGAGAGAGAGAGAGAGAGAGAGAGGAAGGGTTGATAAAGGACGGGGTGGTGTTGGATTTATCCTCCTGTAAACAAAACACACTGCTGCATTTCCTCCTGTAATAAAAGGAAATGCACTGATGAGGGAAGCAATAGGAGAAGGCAATGTGTGTGTGTGTGTGTGTGTTTGTGTGTGTGTAGTGTGTGTGTGTGCGTGTGTGCGCGTGTGTGTGTGTGTGTGTGTTTGTGTGTGTGGTGTGTGTGTGTGCGTGTGCGTGTGTGTGTATGTGTGGTGTGGTGTGGAGAGAGAGACAAAGAGAGTGAGAGAGAGAGAGAGAGAGAGAGAGAGAGGAAAAGAGTGAGGGAGCGAAAGAGAGAATCAGACAGAGAATATGTCAGCTTGTTTGTGTTTGTGTTGTGTCAAATATGCCATGTGTGTGTTTATGTGTGTGTGTGAGTTTGTGTGCAATGATGTGTGTAATGTATGTGTGTGTGTGTGTGTGTGTGTGTGTGTGTGTGTGTGTAATGTATCTGTATGTGTGCGTGTGTGTGTGTCTATGTGTGTTACAATAGTTTCCACATGCAGAGCTGCCTTTCTGCTGTTCCAACTGTCCAGGATGAGGCTGGTTTGGTCTGTTTAGAAGAGCTATTGTCCTACGGGACATACACACTCAGAATTCCTTCCATGGAAAAGTAACATAAATATCAGCCTGTGTTTCCTTTGGATCTAATGAAGGACGATGGCTTTTAACAAGACCACAGCCAGAAGGATCCTTCACTCGCTTCAGCAAATAGACAGAAAGCAGAAAAGAAAACATAAAAAGATGAAAAAGATGATAAAATGCTTTCTCTGTCATTATTGAGGTCTGTTTAAACCACTCAAATTAAAATGTCTGCTTGTGACGCATGGCTTGCGTGAGCATATGTGTTTGTCTTTGTGTGTGTATGTGTTTGTGTGTGTGCATGTGTGTTTGTGTGTGTGTATGTGCGTGTGTTTTTGTGTGTGTATTTGTGTGTGCGTCTGTGTGAGTGTGTGTGTGTGTGTGTTTGTGTGTGTGTGAGTGTGTGCGTGTGTGTGTTTGTGTGTGTGTTTGTGTGTGTGTGTGTGTGTGTGTGTGTGTGCGCGTGCGTGTGTGCTTAACTAAAAGACGCCTAATATGACATGACTCAAATGAGCACAATTAAATTCACTCATTATTTCTGTAAACATCGGTCAACAACTCCACTCGTTTACTATACTGACTACAGGTCATGAATTGTTTTAGCATTATTGGCTAATTTGGCATAATATCTTTGGTTGCTTTGGTCAGTAGGTCTACACTGTTGCTGTGCAAAACCTTGAATCAAACCCTGAGAGAACAAGTAAGTATAGCACTGGCCATATACTGCATGCTTATTTCAGTGCAAGTGCATAACAATGTCTATAATGACACTTTCTAAACTAATGCAGTGAAAATGTTTGCTTCATAACTCCTGAGGCCTACAGTATGTCTTCACTGGTACAGGCCTGGATGTCAGTCAGTTCCTTGGTTATAATTACCCTGTCTAACATCATGCCCATTAAAAAGTCATACTGATATGGTTCTAAAATGAACTACTTTCAGATTTTTCAGCATCAAACCTAATTTGCATTAAGTCAGATTGGAGGTTGTGCACTGAAAGCATAATTACGGAGAGGTATAATTTGCCAGTGATATGCTTTAATAATTATAAGTTGGCATGTACTCATATCCCGAGGAAGTCCTGGAGGTTGTCTTGCGGTTGTGGGAAGGTGCTTTAGTTGGTGCAGCTGTGGCTCCATTTCCTTGGGGTCTATTGTGTGGTGCAGGTGGGGTGTTGTGGTGGTACTGGAGGAGCAGCTGCAGTGTTCCTTTGTGGATGTGTTTACAGTGACACAGCTGTGGTGTTTAGGGTGGTGTAGCTGGTGTAGGTGTAGTGTCCTGGCTGGATTTTTTTACCTGGATGAGACAAGCTGCAGGATTTCTCCTTTTCTCAAAGTGCTTCTGTCTGTGCTGCTCCTGGACCTTAAGTGCAAAGCCTGAACCTAGGATACCCTGCATACACACACACACACACACACACACACACGCACACATGCACACATACACAGACACACACAAACAAGCACACACACACACACACACACACAAACAATGTCATCAATAAAAGTTTCAATACAGGTCATTTACATCTGTACATAAACACACATTCCACATGCATGCAGCACAAACACACACACACACACACACGCGCGCACGCATGTACGCACGCATGCATACACTGATGCACGCACGCACGCACGCACACACACCCACACACACAGAGTGGACATCATACAGCCAAAAAAAACTGCATTGCATCAATTGCTTTACCACAAAGGAACAAAAAAACAGTGTTCACTATCTGCATCCAGCAACACTAACGCCAATATTTCTCAAAGAGGGATGGGGACGGAGATGACACATTTGAGACATAAATCTCTCTCCCTCTCTTTCTCCTTTGCAGTGGGAGAGAGAGAGAGAAAGAGAGGGAGAGTCTGAGAGAAAGAGATAGAGAGATAGAGAGAGAGCATGATAGAAAGAGAGAGAGAAAGAAAGAGAGGAGCATCAGACCTCCTCAAACGACCACAAAGGAGTGGAAACAGCAATCAGTCGTTCGCTGGAAGAACACCCAGCTCCGAGGAGCTGCTGAGATTTGAAATAACGCTCAGTGACCCACCGCACATTCTGAACTGACGCCATACAGGCAACGAGGAGCTGTTTTTGGCAAGGACAGAGCCCTGGGCCTCCAGACCTGCAGGCAAGCATCTCCCATCATCCACACACTTTGGCACTCGGCTGTACTTATACATTAGGTAATGCATTCTGTCTGACTGTGCACGGCTGGGTAGGGTCCCGTACAAAATGTACAGTAAGCTTAGGTGCAAGAAGAGCGGACTATGTAACTTTAGCGAAATGAGATCAGAGACAATAATAACTGTGGTATCATACTTCTCTATGTTTATGGCTGCTTTTGTCAGTATTTTGCAGGTGATGTATTTCTCTTGTGTCTTCTGAAAGCAGTCATGTGTGTTTTCACAAATGTGTATTTGCATTAATCAGCAGGTGTGTGTGTGTGTGTGTGTGGGGGGGGGGGGGTCTGTGTGTGTGTGTGTGTATGTGTATGTGAGGCACATGGTACTACCAACCGCAGGAAGGGCGAAAAACGAGATGCCGAGCAAAGCAAAGCCAGCTGAGAGCAGTCTCCCCGTCCACGTCTGCGGAGTCTTGTCCCCATAGCCAATGGTGGTGAGGGTGATCTGCAGTCAAGAGGTCAAAAGTCAATCAGTTCTAGAGGCTCAAATTTTGTGCATTCAACAGATTGAGGTCATTGCACATATCCTAGGCACAGGACAAAATAAGTTAAACATTATTCTTGAGAAAAGAGTCCTCACCCTTCAATGATCAAAATCCTGCTTTAGCCAAGAATAAATAAACAAAAGCGACCTCTAGAGAAGGACAATGTGTGGACTATTGTCTCAAGACATCAGTCAGTAAGTAAGTGTCTGACAAATCAGCACCAGCACTCACTGCAGCGTGGCAGCAAATGTTTTGTTCTTCAAAGCCATAACAAATACTTTTGGCATTAGTGCTTCCTGTCTGTCATTATGTAATTCCAATAAGATTCTTAAAGGTTATTACAGGAGGAATCTAATACAGGAGGTAATAGCATTAACATCATTCCAACATTATTGACATTAACTTGAGGGGCTTCATCCTGTGGGTGAAAGACAAAGCTCACTTGTTCACAGGCTGACAGAGAGGAATAACACATTTGAAATCACTTTATCTGTGCTTAGGTAATGGCCCAGCCTCATAGTACAGTCCTATAAATGAAATGATCTGTTAAATGTACGGAAGCCACACAATGCATAGTTATACAGTTGTCTCCCCACATAAAAGGAGAGTGGGTCAGTGGGAGGTAAACAGGCGAGAGACAGAGAGAGAGAGAGAGAAAGAGAGAGAGAGAGAAAGAGAGAGAGAGACAGAGAGAGAGAGAGAGAGGAGGGGTGGCGTGGGGGTGAGGACGAGACCCCACATTCAATTTCTTACCTATTTGTGTGTCTGGGACATACAAGTATTACATTAAAATTTGGCCCTGGATTTGCATTTTGTCATTGAGCCTGATCTGTTTTGAACATCACCTCAAAAGCCGTATAAAAACATAAGTCTTGCAGCCAGGCATGACTCCTGTCTCATTAAGACCAATACGTCTTGAATAAGCCCTTCAGACACCTGAACCATTCCAGCAGCAGGCTATAGGGTTGCAAATCATTCGCTAAGGCCTTCAGCGGGGCTCTCTGTGAAAATCATCAGGGAAAAACATCAAACTGCTACCGTTGCTAGCAGACGTCTTTTCGATTCTGTGTTTCTTTTTTTTTTTTTGTTCTCGTGCTTCTGTGCTAATGCAGCAGGGCTAGCGGTTTTGGGCAAGGCTGGAGGTGGGAGATGTTTAAACGCGCGGGCGGGCCAAAGTAAATTCCCCGGCGTGCGGCGCGCAAAAGCGTCCTGTCATCGAAGCAGAGGCTCTGAGGGGGCAGATGCTGGATGGAAAAGGGCAAAGAAGGTGTGTGTGTGTATGTATCTGGTGTGTGTGCGTATGTGTGTGTGTGTGTATCTGGTGTGTGTGTATCTGTTTACCCCTGCATCAGCCCACCCCCCCTTTTTGGTCTTGGGCCCATGCTCATAGATGTGCCGCAGACAGAGGCTTGAAGGAGACCCAGAGTAAACAGCCCAGCGGGGGCTCGGGGCCAGATGAGTGCTGCACAGGGTCTGCTACTCACCATCTCGTACTATGTCTCTATTCCCACATCAGACGCACACTCTGTTTTCGCTCTCCTTCTTGCAGTAAGTACTCTTTCTCTCTCTCTCTCTCTCTCTCTGTCTTCCTCTAGCTCTGTCGTCTGTATCAGCTAAGACATTTTCAGTTAAAGCATTTATTTTTAGATAATTTGTCCACCTACCCCCCACCCCCATCCCCCCCGCTCCACCCCGCTTTCTCCCACTCTTACTTCACACATCTCCACCTCATAGCCACTGCCTTCACTAAACTCTGAGGAAAATTGCACTGAGTGATTAATTCATTTGTCCAGCCATGCAGCTGTGACCGATCAGGATTTTTTGGCTTCATTTTTTTTCCATGCTCCGTGGTAGACCGCACACATCGGTCCAGTGAGCGGACTCTCCAAGAAATTGGACCAAAAAAAAAAATTTCTCTTCTCTTCTTGACATGGTGGTAATCAGGGTAACAATGTCTGATAAGGACTGCTGCACTAACCAATCACAGCAAGCTTAGCTTCATGCCTTTTATTGATCCAAAGGGCCCATGCAGGACTTCACTGATGGGGGTAATGACTCTGGAAATGGGTGTTTTCCAGTTCACAGAGTGTGTATGATGGATACACGGATTACGGATGGATGTATAGCACTGGCAGATCGATAAAATACACAGTGGTGTGTGTTGTGTGTGGAGGTGGGTTCCTTACTGCAAAGTGTCGTTCTGTTCTGTAATTGCACAGAAAGAGAGTCAATAATGATGGTCAGAGAAGCACTGAGGGAATTTATGTGTTGTCTGTGATTTAATGTATATGCACAAACAAGCACAGCTCACCCACAGTCACTTCTGAGTGTCAGGAAGAACTCAGTTAACCTAGTATGCACATACTGTAGGCTTTTGAGACACTAACATGATCTTGCTGCTCTTAGCTTGGAGACATGAATGTGTGTTATCTGCCATGTGGGATGTGTAAACATGCATTGAAGAGGGTGCCCTCAACTGCTTTCAAAAGAGCTTTTATTTTGATTCTGGAAAATTGAGCAATACTCCCAAAGCGTGTAGGTTAATGTCTCACATGTTACACATAAATCTCTGTGCAGTTTATCTTTGACAACAGTGATGGAACCAGGCTGCTTCTAATTGTAGCAGCCGCCATGTGAACTCACCGTGCCCCACCAGAGTGCATCAGCGTAGGTGGCGAACTGCTTGTTGAACTCCTTCTCCACTAGATAGACGAGAAAGGACGAGAAGATGAGCACCAGGAAGCCCATGTACCAGGCCGTCACAAGCTCCTGCAGAGAGAGAGAGGAGAGAGAGAGAGAGAGAGAGAGAGAGAGAGAGTGTCAGACATCAAGTCTGCTTCACATCCCCACATTTCCATTTCATTTCACTCCCCGCTGTGGCTCTTCGGACCCACACAGAGGCACAGATCCGCAAATAAAACTACTAAAGGTCTGATTTGAGCCACAGTGTTTGGTGTCACACTCCGTACTGATGACCAGCCATGCTAAACAAGGTCAGAGGGGACAAGAGTTGAGCAAGAACAAAAAAAATTTTCAAAACAAACACATCAACCCTGCTTCTATTAAAGTGTGTAGGTGGTTTATTTTTACTTAAATGCATATGCTACAAGATAAACGAATGACTATTAAATTACAGCTAAAAGCAGCATTAGGCCACAGATTGGCTTTAAGTGACAGGCCAGTGGAAAAGTCTTAAAATGAGGGGGAAAAACGAATTGAAAAAATATGAGAACCGTGTAGGCCAGGGAGGAGGGAGAGCGAGATGGACGCATCTCACCGGCCACAGTGATTCAATCCGCTGTTTCATCCCATAATGACCCTGACAAATGGCGGGTTGCTAAGTGCGGGAGGAAACGTGTGGTTTGGCAGCCGCCACCGAGGCCGAGGCTCTGCGTCAGGCGGAGCCGCCGATGTCGGAGAGACTCTGTCTCTGCCGCTGCCATGGTGATGGCCAACTGCGCTGACCAAAACCGGACTCGCAAGCCAGAGCCGTCCCCTACAGCGGATCCACAAGAACCCAGACCCTCCAGCCACCACAACTATGGACACATAAATGCCTTCTGACATGGATCACTTTATGAACCCCCATTGATTTTAATATCTATATTAAATGTTAGCTCTTGTTAGCATGGATACTGACATGCTTACCTAACAAGCACTTTTATACACGATGAGGGGCAAAACACACTCTGTTCGATCTGTGTGCCTCCTGGGCAGTGAACTAATAACCTTTGGATGGTTACCACCTTTCCCTATCGGTCGAACTATAGGAGGGCGCTCTGTATTTTTCTCTAAAAAAGAAAAAAAAGAAAAAGGAAAAGGCAGAACTTTTCATTTCAAAATGTGCAGTCTTTAAATGGGTTTTGCCTACACTTCCCACCTCACCTTGCTATGTGCGTAAACTACAGATCCCAGCAGCTTCCACGTTCCACCTCGTCGGTCCATGCGCACCATGCGCAGGATC
>PYXC01001893.1:357500-365000 GCA_015244755.2 Tenualosa ilisha | reverse complement strand
CATTGTTTTCCATACCCATGCAACTGTTTCACATGTGTAATCTGTAAGCATCTGCTACGGCACAGAGGCCAGCGTGAGATACAGCGCAGTCAACAGGATTCGTCTGACTGGGCACTTTCTGCCTCTGCTCCACATGCCTTGCTTCGGGGGATCCCTAATGTTGTCTCGTTAACATAATTAACACGGAGCTAATTTATCACCAAGCGCTGCCTCGGTGCACTTAATGCCAACGTTTGATCAGTCCCAGGTGACTTCACCCCAGGCTTCTCTATTTCTAGATTAAATCATCTGTCAATATTCCAGATTTCCACCACAGATGACATGGCTTTTATGGATGGTGAGAAAACCAAGCAGGCGGCAAGAAAAGGTCCTCATGATTAATAATTTATCATGTCAGCACTTTCTGCTTTGGATTAGCATGGATCTGTATTGGAAAATACCATGTAATGGGCAAACAATTCTAATACACAGCCTATTTGAGTTTCACCAAGATAGTTTGATGGTTGTTCATGGTTTTGTACCGACAACTTGATAAAACTGATCCTGGGAAAATGTCTTCATAATGGCTCTGTAAAGTGGTCTTTGTTGAAGCTCTTACTGGTGCTCTTATTGGTGCTCTTGTCATTAAATCCATTCTATTTTAAGCCTTTTTCTGCACTGAAACGTCTCTCTTCAGAGTTTTATCCCACACTGCAGGGGCCTTTAGAGTATTCTATCGTTTCCTTCAACGGCAAATCTGAGGTTGATTTTAATTCAATGAACCATAACAAATATCATATGTTTCCACTGCACGGACAGAGATTACTGTGTTCCTGTGCACGGACGGAGATCTCTGTGTTCCTGTGAAACGACCCCCCACCCCACCCCATGGTGGTGGCCCTGCTCTCTGGGAGATGATTGGGTGCCTGAGGGCTCAATGCCACAGTCGCTTCCCAACAGCTTTCGCAGCCAAGGCTGGTTCCCATGGACAGACAGAAAGTCATGTTTGCTTTCCTCGGCAGTGTCCAAACCCGAGCCGACGGGCTTCCACTGGGTTTGTGTTTTCACACTGGTGAGGGGTGACGCCAACATTTAGGGTGTTCCCAGATCAGGGCGAGGCCAGCCAGTGGGAGGCAGAGAGGCCTGATCTCCGTGAGAGAGATCCGCAGGTCCAGGGACACCATGGCGTGTCCGCTGTGGGGGTTAATCTGCCATTGCGAGGGCAGCACTGTCCTTGCAAGAGCAGACAGGATGGAGTCTCGGGTAGGGTATGTGAGCTGCTCACGTATCACATAGAGGAGAAATACACACATACACACACACACACACTCACTCACACACGCACAGAGTAAACATACACACACACACACACACACACACACACACACACACACACACTCACTCACACACACACACACAGAGTAAACATACACACTCACACACACACACACACACACACACACACAGACACTTTGGCTGTAAGAGAAAACCAACTCAGCAAAAGAGAGAGCCACTAAAAAAAAAAAAAAAGATGCACTGTAAACAAAGACATACTGGCTGGAGTCAGATTACGCTGAGAAGGACATGCAGCGCACACAGCAGAGGTGAAGGAAACTGTCACTGCTAACGAACAGGGACCCCAGATACCCTGTTATGATTTCTTACTTACAGTAGCCATGGTAAAACTATTATGCTTACTACTGTGTTGCTCATGGACTAATACATCATAGTGTTCTCCCCAAGGTTTTCAATGCAGCAGCACCATAGGCCAATTATTTCTGTCTGTGCGTATCCTGTGCCGTGGGCTTTTTCAACTCTCAGGATTTGTTACCTGCCAAAAGGCTTTACAACCACCCCTCAGAGACATATGATATTGCTATTTGTCTAAATGGCATGCTGACGTTCTCTGGCTAATAAAATATGACACTGTAATAGCCTCTTACAAAAGGTCTCTCCATCTTCCTCTTCCTGCACTTAAAAGTTCTCAGAATCCAGTGGGCAATTCTTACCAAGAGGCATGGTCATTTCTCCAAATATGCTTCGATCTGGCCTGGAGCAAAATATAGCCAAAACAGCCCATAGACTGACTGAGTGCGAGGACCAAGAACTTGTTTTCTGCGGCCAGGTAACATAATCATTCATCATATTTTACAAAATCGTATGATAACCACATCTGATGATGTATCGTTAGCTGATACAGTTCATCGTATAAGAACCTTTATGTTTTATCGACCTCCTGTTGGTACATTGAGTAAAACAACGCAACAGGTTACTCCAGTTAGTTTACAGTGTGTATGCATGGGTGGGTCATTCTACATAACTCTTGTTTGACTCAGTCCAATCAGGGCAGTCTAGTAGTGTAGGACTGATAGCAAACACAAAGGTGCAAATGTAAAGATTTCATAAGTATATTTCAACATCACAACAATAACAAAAAACAATATCAGAAACCACACAAATGGGTCTGCTCAAGAAAGCACATATAGCACCGAAACTGTGAATAAATTCTTGATGATTTAGTTCCAAGTCTTTGCGCTCTGTACTGGGATTCTATTAACCTAAACATCACTTTACCTCACAGATTGGTAATAAGCGGGTGGTTTTGTCGTAATAAGTTAGTAAAATCTTGGTAACGACTCATAACTGCTGAATAATTACTGAATTATTTCTGTTATCTCTAAACAATTAGCCTCTATTTGTTCATTTGTGTCTGGTTTGTCATAGTCTTGTCATGTTTCCATCACAATAAATGGCTCCAATTCAAGATTCAATATGTTTTGATGTGTTCATCTTTGGAGTAGCTATTACACTGTAATTAAACTGAAATGATTAAATGTATTAAATTGAAATGCAAAAATGTATTTTACAGCCCTGATTCAATGTAATTTCTATAGAACTACATAAGTAATTACTAGGCAATTACTGGAAATTAATACAATTACCATGTTGTTACTACATTTTAAGTCTTACCTCATCTATATAACAAAAGTATTTTATTAGTTTGATATTATTTTATCATTTTTTTTTTTTTTTTTTTTTTTTTTACTTAGTTTTAGTCAGTATCATGAGTTATTACTATGATTTTACCAACTTATCACAAACTACCCTCTTATTACCAATCTGTAAAGTAAAGTGTTACCAAACATCCTGTAATAAGTGCATATTACCTTGTAATGACTATAACTTTGTGATAAGCAAATATAACCTTGTAATAAAGGGCTATCACTGTGTAATAAGCAAATATGTCCTTATTTTTTCTCTGAGGAGTGGGCTCTTACCAGTATGAGGAGACAGTGAGAGGACAGATCCTGATATATCGGAATAGTGGACAACACTGACAGAATCAAGCAGCCAAAGACCAGGATAAACCTTTGAAGGAAACACACACAGAGAAACACACACACAGTTAGAATATACAGTATACAGTACATAAAATACAGTTCAGGCACATGTACTGACTTAAAAAAATCATTTAGACATAAATGCATACACATGACTTGACACATGACTAGGCCCTCATATCTTGGGCTAGTATTTGCCTTGTTCTGTCCAGAAAGCCATTCCACTGAAACTCTTTTAACGAATAGGAGCCACTCTACCAAAAAAGAAAAAAAAAAGGAAAAAAACCCCTGCATCAACACTGTAAAACTTTGACGTTGGTCGATGACATTTGCTGTTTCACATGAATGGGCTTGAGAAAGCTTGGTAATGAGTTCAAGGCTTTCCTAACGAGCAGCAAGCGCACTGACACAGTCTGGGACAGTGCTGCTGGAAGTGGCCCCAGCACACCACACATGGCCACAGCCAGCATCCCACCTCCCCCTCCTCCTCCGAGGTCTTGACAGGGCCGCTTGAGTGCGGTGTGATTCGCCAGAGCCGAGTGTATTTAGGCAAAGGCGCAGTGGCAGCCGCTTGTGCTTTTGCCGTGGCCAAGCTCGGGGTTGAGCAAGGAGTCTGATGAATTATGTGGGGAAATGCTTCTCCAAACATGTTTCTCAAAAATGACTTTAGGGGTGGCGGGGATGGTGAATTAGTTTGTGTGCGTGTGTGTTTCAGGAGAGCACTGGAGCCTGTCTTCATCTTGACCTCAATGGGCGTCAGTGGTGAGAACCTCTGACAGGAAAAGGTTGAAATAGTGAAACAGCAACAAAAGACAAAAAAGAAAAAAAAAAAAAAAAAAACAGAAAAACTCACAAACATGAAACGCAGATGTGCCCAAGCATTCTCCTGGTTAGCCGTTGGCCGCAGCTGAGTTTACTAGTTTACGTTTTCTGTTGGTCCGCTTTGGCCCAAGGATCACTTCACCATTTGGCCACCCTCCTTTCTCACTCCCCCCTCTCTCAGGTTTCAATGGCCTCAGGGCTCAGAGATGGACGTGGAATTATTCTTCAACAGGAAAACAACTTGAGAGAGCGTAGAAATGTTGAAATGTAGAGTGGAGGTGTTCAGCTTAGGGGGCAAGAAGTCTAAACTCTCTCTCTCCTTCCCTCCCTCCTTCCCTCCCTTCCTTCCCCATCCTTCCCACACACAAACACAAACACCTTAAACACACACACACTCTCTCTCTCTATCTATCTCCCTCTCTGGCCCTGGTCACACACAGGGCCCTGTGGTCACAGACAGAGGTAGAGAAGTAGAGTGTCCATTGTGAAGTCTAATGTTTCAGACTAATGGCTCAGTTCTGCCCCTGGCCAGATATGGCCTCTGCATGCAAGTCTAACACAGGGCTCACACACAGAGATGTGTGGGTGGGTGTGTAGGAGTGTGCATGCTGGTATGATGAGGTTATGCTTGCCTCTGAGTGCACATGTGTGTGTATGTGTGTTGTGTGTGTGTGTGTGAGTATGTGTGTCCAGGGTTTACTTCTGTACTGTCTGTACTGTGCTACATTAGTAGCAGAACTGTACCTGCTCTCTCTCCTGTCCACTACTTCTTCATCTGTGGCTTTTCTATGTCACACTCTTTCGTGACCCATCGCTCTCTCTCACTCTGTTTCACTCTCTCTCTCCCTTCCTCTATCTCCCAGTGCAATCGAAAGAGGATGAACTTTGGTTCACCTCGGTGGTATTTGCAACTGACTGACTTGCCATCTGATTGACTTCCATCCTCCAAAGTGCTCCAGTCAGTCAGCCTTTGCTCCAAATAAATTAGCTTCTTGCAGTGTCACAATGTGCGACTGCTGCAGCTGCTAACTCCAGCAAAGTGGATAATGAGGGAGATGTTTCTGATTCATTAACTGTGGAAATTGATTCCATATTTGTCAGAGCGCTGCTGTGAGGGGCACGTCAAGCATCTGCTAAAGCCTGGAGTTTGGGCAAAAAGGTAACGGTGTGCAGCTGTTAAACACTCACACACACACACACACACACACACACACTCACACACACACACACACACACACACACACACACACACACACACACAGACGCAAACACGGACACACATGAGTGAGAGTGTGTGTGTGTGTGTGTGTGTGCGAGAGAGAGAGAGAGGAGAAGGCCAGCTTCCTGCCGACCCATACAGCACTCCCCATTGAGACAAAACACACTGTTTTTATGAGCCACTGTGTAAGCATGCACAGATGGGTGTGTGTCTCAGATGTGTGTGCGTGTGTGTGTGTGTGTGTGTGTGTGTGTGTGTGTGCATAACCGTATGTATAGATGGAAGCAAGCATATGCAGCATCATGTACAATGAAATATAATGTATTATGTATTGGGTCTGGTATAATATGTTACAGTACATATGTGTATGTTTCTTAAGCCCTTTTTCACACTGCTGCACTTTCATCTCCTGTCAGTTTCCTGTTAGCGAGCTGCACTCTTAGTAAGGTTTTTAATTGTGTTGATGCTTGAATGTTAATTCTCTTTTTGTGGGTAAACCGTGGGTAAACCGCCTGCAACATGCAAAAATTCAAATGCAAATGTTAAGAATAGCTAAAAAAACTGTAGTTTAAGCTAAAAGTAATGTCACAGACATTGATATGACAAAATCCTTGCTCTCTCTGTGTGTATGTGTGATCTGTGGAGGTGAGTGGACTTCCAACGAGAAGAACACAGGGCTGTCTGACTGGCCTGTACAAAGGGCTCACACACCGGACCATAGCTGCCGCCACACCCCCGGTCTGCTGTCATGACCGCCAGCTTAGGCCTGGAATCTCAATCACTCCTGGATCACATTCCCTGCATATGCGTGCGTGTCTGTGTATGTGTGTCTCTGTGTGTGTGTGTGTGTGTGTGTGTGTGTGTGTGTGTGTGTGAATGTATGTTTCCAGCCTCTGGAGCAGCAGCAGACAACACCACTCAAGCCGGAGGTGGCAGCCAACTATGTGTCCTGGCCACTAGGGGTCCCTTGTGCTGTCTATTCCGCTGGCAATGACTGTCATACAAGATATTCAGAAATGTGCGAAAAGCATTTCATTAAGCTTCTCGTAAAAGTAACTATCATCAGCATGTTGAGTCCTTCCACATGCACAGAGGGATTGTGTCTGCGCACCACCAGTGCAGTTGAGAATTCATCTACCCAGCAGCAAAGGCAAAAACTATGTATTTAATTTCGATGGCTTTGGTCTGAGCTCCAGCTAGTAAAATACAGTAATCTGCTCATGTACTTTCAAGGCACCGAAAAGGCAGATCAGCAGAGAATGTAACACATATGTGCACTCAAATGTACACAGAGAAACAACTGTACACAAAGAGGTGGCCAAACAAATGTGTACAGTAAGTAGTATGCACACTATGTAGCATGCACACTATTTTTCTTTCTGGTTCTCTCTCTCTCTCTCTCAGACACAATTACACACACACACACACACACACACACACACACACACACACACACAACAGCACTGCGGTGTTCCTCTTGTCCGCGGTAAAGTGGACGTGCACGCTCACATTCCATGTCTCCTTTCCCACTCAGCGTGTGAGAAAAGCAGCTTTAATGATGGGAGTGTACAGCAATGACCTTTACAAAAAGCCGCTAAATATGGAACACCAGACAGCAGAATGAGATAATGAAAAGAGAGAAAGAGAGAGAGAGAGAGAGAGAGAGAGAGAGAAAGAAAAAAAGCAAAGGATAGATAAAACAAACAGAAGAATGGCCTGTGTTCCCTCTCTCTTTCCTCTCCACCTCTCCCAAAGAAAGGCCTGTGTGACATGATAAATAGGCTCATTAATTTCCCCCTAGATTAATCTGAAATATAAAGTGAGTAAACCACCTTCCCAAAACACACTATCTCCTGAGTTATAATGGCAGAGATATGAGTTATTGAATGGCGTGTAGGAAAGAGCTGCGGTACATCTGGACTTGATTTGGTCTGAGCCTCTAATAGCTCTACTCCGTCTGAGTGAAGGAATGGACACGAGAGTGTGTCTGAAGAACACATGCACACATACGCACACACACACACACAAGTGCACAGACACACACACACACACACACACACACACAACACACACACACAGTTACACAGAGACATAGGAGCAAGCATGCAGACATACTCTCTCTTTCTCTCTCTCTCTCAC